>JAOBYG010411062.1:0-28413 GCA_025403545.1 Epizoanthus stellaris
ACTATTGGATTGTAGCATTGTAATTTTTAAGATTTTAAATGTTTTACCCTTCCTTGTAAATAATTTTAATTCTCCCAGGGCCCCTTCTGATAACAGTCACTTATGACTGACTGGGCTACCCTGCTTAAATAAAGGTTTCATTCAATAATACACAAAGATACTCTTAAAAGAGCTAGTGCTACATATACCGCTTCTGAGTATAATTACAGTTTAATTAACAATCTCTCATCCATAGACCACCAACACCTACTTTTTAATTTTCCCCTCACAGAAGCTGACAAATATGGCAACAAACAGTGATCTGTGAAACAAAGGGACTGACCACCAATAGTCAAATCTCTTCACTTGTCACAAATTCCCCAACCAGTTTTTTAAATGTATTGACAACAAAGAGGTTTAATTTGTGCTTGGGTCCAAATGGATTGACATGCAAATAACCATTAGCACAAAAGGTGTCTGACAACTCAGGTTATTATTTACTATTTGAACAAGAAATTGTTGTAAAAATCAATACAGCAGTCCATTTCTTTTCCACCTCTCTTTCCTTGTTTTGAAACAGAAACAAACATATGAATTTGGAAATGGCATATTTAGTACGCATTAATATTCCAACCTTGCTCATTTGAATTTTCTCCGTCATGGTGTCCATGAATGGTCTGTACTCATCAGACGGCTTCATTAAGAAGTACTCACCAAATGCTACAAGAAGGAATAAAGTTCTCATGTATTTCATATTGTATGCCAATGTTTACAACCAAAGTTAATATAAGCAGTCACATGTTCTGCACAAGGCTCACAATAATAGGGGTGCGCCTGATGGACTTAACCCAGAGTCATACTTGTTAAAGGGTGACTGGGTGTTCATGTGGAACTCTCTAGAATTTGGATATGGTTAAGAATTACTGCATATTAAGCTAGTCTTTCGGTTAAATCATGTCCACTATATTGGCCACCATATTTCAGGGTATGTACTCTTTGTGGCTTTCGAAATTCTATGATCTTCCATGATATAATGTTGACAAATGCTTTTTTGAAATTGTCAACAATTCTTCTGGGCTTGAGATATTTTCAAGCATGCTGATGTGGTAACCACATTCAAGAAGGAAAACAAGTGTTATTTTAAGAAATAAAGCATTTATTTGCACAATACTCAATTGCTATTAATATGTGTACTCAAAGTTTGAAATTTTTATACTTAAAAACCCGAACTGATCAGGTAAGTACTTTTGTACACTGAACTTTGTTTTCCTTGACTTTCCATGACCCAAGCTAAATTTCCAGACTTTCCTGGCCTGGAAAATGAAATTCCAAATTTCATGACTTTTCAGTTTTTCCATGGCCCTGGCATGCACCCTATATTTGATCTTTATGTAGCCAAGTGAAGGTTCGGTGAAATAGAGAAATAGCAGAACCAAGGCGAAACTGTGCAACAGTAATGTTTATTTCATTCTTGTGTTCAATACTCAGCAACGGAACAAGTAAATGTTGGGACTAGACAAGGGTCTAAATATGGGTGACTAGGCTGCCAAACGGGCTCTAGGGTTAACTGAAATCTCTCTAAACTGTCTCTGTTGCTTGCCAAGCATGCTGAAACTGCGACTGCATGGTCTCTGTGATTGACAGCTGAGAAAACTAAAATCTTATTGGCTAGCATGTGATAGCTAAAAACGGAAGTAAATGAAAAGCTGAAACACTGGAAGCAAGCGAGAATAATGGTTCCCAGGCCCAGCTACACGAGAATGGCTGCTGTATAAAATAGCTTCCAGCCTCACGTGTGGAGAGCTGTCTGAACAGCCAAAACAAACCTGTCCACACTCTCCCCTGCTTCCAGGTGTCACCCTCAACATCCTGTCTCATCACTTCCTGTAAAAATTGAAAAGACTAAAAATGAGAACTGACAGAACCAAAACATAAACAATGTAGTCCCGATAAGACACAGTCATCATGTTACAGGCTGACTGTAACCATTTGTGAGGGTTCCTGTGCTTCCCTGCTGTCGCATGTTTTGATCTCCTGAGAACCCTGGGAGGAACCACAGGTCGCTGACTTGCACTACTGTCTTCTCTGGTCTGCAGGAACTGTTGAGGAACACTGTTGGGAACACGACAGTCTGGTACTTCAGGCATCTGCTCTACTGGTTGTTGGTCATTGTAGGGTATGCTGTAGGTCGACACTCTAGTTACCTGCTCTTCCCGATGTAGGTCACTGTAGGGCATACTGTAGGAAACTCGTTGACCGGGTGGTAGTCCACCTTTGCCAGGGTTAAGTAACAGTAGGAACTCACTGTCAGTGTCAGTTGATGTAGTGTCCTCGTGGATGGACTGTTTTGGTGCACCAACTGCTGCTCGTGAGGGTCCAACCTTGGTATCAGAAGGATTTCTCATTGGGCACAACGGCAACTCGGCTCGATGCACTGTTCGTGGTTCACCTGATCCATTTAGGTGCACCAACTGCTGCTCGTGAGGGTCCAACACTGGTATCAGAAAGATGTCTCATTGGGTACAACTGCAACTTGGCTCGATGCACCGTTCGTGGTTCACCTGATCCATCGTAGGGGGTCACTGTGTAGGGTCCTCCATCCTGTGTTGGAATTTCAGCTATAATGAACATAGTTGGTACCCAGGCATCTTGGATCTTATTCCTTCCGCAAACACGTTTGCATAGATAAACATCTACCTTTAGTTCATTGGCTGTCTTTCTCTTCTGTGCAGCATGAAGCAGATGCTCCTCTGCTTTCTCCCAAACACAGCGTAGGCGATCCTGGTGAGCTGTCAGCCAGTCATTGATGGGTCTCTCAGGTTCCCCAGTCACTTCCACATCGAGCTGGACATCAACTGGTAGTCTTGGCCGTCTACTGAATAACAGGTGATACCAGCTGTAACCGGTAGTTGCATGAGGTGTACGACGTTTCTTCTGGGGTGGTAAGCTTCTGAGCAGATCATGTAGTATTCAATTAAATCGTTTGCACTATGCATTGCCTTCGGGATGGCAGGGTGTCATTCTACTCTTCCTGACACCATACATATGACAGAGTACCTTGATTACTTCACTTTCAAAGTTTCTGCCCTGGTCTGAGTGGATTCGTCTAGGAGTTCCATACTTCTGAAACTATTCTTTGACTAGTGTTCTTGCCACTGTAGAGGCCTTTTGATCTTTTGTGGGCACGGCGTGAGAAAATGTAGTAAAAACATCGGTCGTCCCTAAGATGTTCTCCCTCCCATCACTTGAAGGTTCTAACTGCCTGGAGATCCAATGGCTGTGATATGGTCAGGTGGCCCATGGGCACTCGAATACATGGCTGAGGCAACTTTGATAACACACATCGTTCACATGACTTAATCCACTTTTCAATGTCATCATGCATTCCAGGCCAGTAAAATCGGCTCCTGGCCAACAGTATTGTCCGCTCCAAACTCTGGTGTCCCATTTCATCATGCAAGCTGGTCATCATCTTCTCCTTCAGAACTCCGGCAGCACAAACTGTCTCACTTCACATTCTTGCTGATCGATGACAGTTCGGCAGAGCAATCCATCCTCTTCACTTACACGATTCCACTGTTTCAGCAGTGTGCGAGCTCCAGTAGTAAGTTGTTTCTTTTCTTCATCACATGGCTCATTTTGTCCTGTCACCAGAAATGCAAGAATGAACTGATGCTTGGATCTGTTCGCTGCAACTGAACCAGTTCTGGCCTTGTATAAGGCAGGAATGACAGTGTTGCATCTGCTGCATTGCCTTTCTTTCTACTCGTTTTATTATTCTCGTCTACTGTTATGCTGCACTGTTCAGCTACAACCAGTGTTAGCGTCAGTCGTCTATCCAAGGCAATGGGAATGAGTCCTCCAATGTCTTTGAGTTGAGCTTATGGTAGTCAACACATAGGCGGAGGGAGCCATTCTTCTTTCGTACAAGTACTACAAGTGAAGCATAGGGGCTGTGGCTCTCACGGATCACTGAGGTGTCATAGAGTTTCTGGAAGTGGTCTTTGACTTCTTGGTACTGGTTAGGAGGAATTCTTCAATAAGGCTGTGTCACCGGGATGTCATCTTCTGTCCTAATTCTATGTTTCACTGTCTCTGTGTAACTGAGGTCATCATCTCCCGATGTGAATGCATTGGCGTTCCTCTTCAACAGTGTCCACATGACATTTGGCATCCTCAGGGGTACTGTAGGTTGCCTGCATCTTCTCTGACGACCATCTCTTCATTCACAGAGACTCTGTGAAAACCCACATCTGTTTCTAGGCCTCCAACAGCATGCAGATTTCCTATTTTAGTCCCAGGCTGAATCCAGATATCTTCATCAGTTAGGTTTGCCACTCTGACATGCAGTGGGGCTGATGATTGCAACAGGGAGTTGATGGTGATTAGGTTCGTTACATGTTAATTTATGATGGGCTGAACTAGGGCCACGTCACAGCTGTCGGGTTGCCCACTCCAGCCCACTGCTGGTACAGTAGCTACAGAGCTCGATGGAACACGTTTCTTCATGACATTAATTGACTTAAGCCAGTCTGGGTCAATCTTGTCTGCAAATTCAGCTCCTTCATGCTTTGTCATTTCCTTCAATATGTTCATCACCAGCAGCCCTGGAACTTCTCTCCTACGTGCTCTTGTTGGAGGATGGATGGGATCTTTCATGACTAATATTCCTCAATGACTTGCTTTACAACCAAGGGCCTCCAAGTCGAGTTCAAAATATCCTGCATATGGAATTTCGAGTCCATTTGCTGCCTGCAATGGTTAACTATCCACTGGTTGAAAGCAGTTGCTGGCCCCTAGGTTTAAAATGTTCATTGAAAAACTCCTTTGTGATAGTGGAAACCTCAGACCCGGAATCAGGTAGACACCATACAGGAACGCCTCCTAACTTCTGGCCCTGATTTGGAGTTTGATCAGACTTACACTCCCTTGCTTTGTGACCAATGCCCCGGCATAAAAAGCAGACGAGGTTGTTGCCTTCATAATTGTGTCTTTCACCACCGTAATTTCCTCCTGTAGCCGCCATGATAGTCACTCTTCTGTTGTGCCAATGCTGCCAGTGCCTGAGTGAGGCTGTCAATGGACTTACGTTAGTCGTCAAGGGCCTGTAGCACTTTTCCCATTTTGTTGGGAGCTGTAGTTGAAGCAGTTTCTTGAGTTGAGGCAAGTGTTCTAGTCGTCAATGGCTTCTCTTCTTCTTCAGCCCAGAGCAGAGCCTCCTCTTGTACTTCTAGAAATTTACAAGTAGGGCTCGAACGAATCATGCGCCTCAGTTCCTTCCTCAACAGGTAATCTCTAACATTGTTGGTAAATTGGTCTGGCCTTTCGGATAATACTGATGACGATTTCAAAATACCTCATTTGCATGCACTAAAATTGTCTTCACATTGTCAGTTCTCAAGATATAGTTTTCAAAATTACAGGAATTGTGTGTTAGAATGCTTTTTTAATTTATTTTGGAAAATAGACGGTACTCATAATGAAAATCGGCCATTTGGAGCATCACATTTACCTGAGGAAGCAGGGCGCGATTAGAGCAGGGTCGTGAATAATGCCAGGTATGTAAACAACAACTTGCTTACCTGTCGGTTCATCTCAAATATTTTCTCTGACCAGAATTTCAAGAAATATGATTACTTCGTTGGGGAGAAATTGAATTTTAGCTGACACTAAACAAAATCTGTATACTGCGATTAGAGCATATTTTCAATCCAAGTGGACATTTTCAACTCTGATCTTTCAGATTTAAATTATAAACTAGAGTTCAAATTCTTCGAAATTCCGATGGTTCATCTCAAATAGGTTGCTTCTATTGGAAAAAAGTTGCGTTTTCCGGACATGTTTTCTAGTTATAACAGTTATAACTTTCGACAAAAGTCTGCCTTTGCTGCTCTCTGCTGCCCCGAAAGTAAACTCTCCACCAAATGTATCAAAAGGGGTCAAAAGTCACATGCTATCTGTGCCTTGTTTGTGCATTATGCTCCACCTCCAACAGAAGCTTCCAGAATTTCCAGAAACCGTGTAAGTCATCACAGGTTTTCTCATAGGTTCTGCAATGTGATTTATATGATCATCGAAAGAAATCCAATCCTGATGGTGCAGCCATGCAGCTGAAAGCATGTGAAAGTTGCAAGGTCAGAAAATGAGTTTGAATCGAATCAAATGTATTGGTTTGAAAGTTGTATTTTTACATTCGTACATGATAAAGTAAAAATGATTTATATATACTAGCAAGTAAATGCGATGATAATAAACATAATTATAAGTCTTAAACAAACTTAAACTGATCTATAAACACTGCGTTCTTGAAATCATGAGTTCTCAGAAGTGAAATTTACAAGATAAAAAAAAAGAACCAGACACTCTGGCACCAGTTGGTCGCATGTCCATGTCAGCTTTCTTGACCTTTGTAAATATAAAATAAATATTTCAGCTTTGCTATATGATTTGGTTTACTAGTATCACTAAATTGAATGATAGGGAAAAGTTTTAAAACTGGACAGAATTTTAGTCACCTAGTTACTGATCTAGTCTGAAACAAAAGTCAGAGAAAATGAAAACACTTTCTCAAGAGTTTTAATATACAGAATTTCTAAATCGCGGCATGTTGTCACGCTCAACTTATGCAATTCTTCTCAGTCATTATAAATAGCTGTGGTGCAAAAGTTACAAGGTTTTAACCTTGTTAAAATAGTGTCCGAAAATGTTTTTAAATCAAATTTATTTAACATTGGATCCTTGAATATGATATATTAAGTTACTATATACAGTATTTCTGATTTTGCTTTCGCATGTACTCGGTGAATGAGATGTCAAATAACAGCTGACTCGGCACAAACTAATTACAGTTTTACTCACTTTCCCTGACTGTATTTATTTTTTACAGTTTAAAGTCGCTCTGAAAAGTTTACACATATTGGTCATGTTGATCACGAGTGACTCTGTCTTGAAACCAGTTTATGTAGTTTATTTATAAGGATTTGAACTTGTAAGAGTTTGTATTTACTTTGCCAACCAATGTGAGAGAATTTTCCCTTATGTTTGGAAACAAGTTTGAGATCAACTAGTTCTGTAAAATTGTTCAGTCAATCGTTATATTTGGAGTAGGTGAAATGATTGACAGAAGGGCTCAGAAAATGTTGGATTTTGTGCATTGAGGGCACAAAAAACGCATAGATTTCATGCCTTTGATGTACGCATGACTGCGATTTCACTTCCGGGGCATCAAAAGGCATGAAAAGGCATAATTTTGCTTTTGATACTTTGCTGCCCTGGTGCTGCATACAGACGTGATCACACATTTAGATGTGACAGAAATAAGCATCAGTAGTGTGCAATAAGACCATCTCGGATGGCCTGATCGCAGGCTGCCACTTGCAAACCATTACGAGAGCTGATGCAGTCATACAGTTCAAACAATGCATGGGAAAATTCACGTAGACAGTGTTGGGTTACCAAATGCCTTGAATTCAATATCAACAAAAATTGATGTTATGCAGACAGGTTATGATCATGACAATAACGAACTGATCACCTAATGGCCTGATGCATCATCAAATTCTCCTAACCAGCATCATAAGGAACATGTGAAGACCAGTAAGGAGAATTCATACATGTATCATGTAGGTCCTTACCAGTAGTCAACCCCAGAAGAGCATTCTCTCCTCCATCAAACCCTGCCGTCCACCATTCATTGATGGGCCCAAGAGCCTTCACTGCTACACCACCTGCAAAACATGCAAGCAAGCTGAATCCGACTCTTTGTCTGCCAAATAAATCAGTTTTTCTTGATTTTATTAGAAAACTTGCAATGTATATGTAATATGCAAATTTAAAAAATGAAACGTGACAGTTTAGCAATCTATCATTTTGCTTGTGTACACCTCTCATGATGGGGAAAAGTTAAGGATGGGTATATTTGCCTTGGAAATTGAACTTCAACTAACTTTCCTGTATGATTTAATGTCAATAAACACCCACTTGATGACACACATACACATGGAGCGCTTCAGTTCAGAGTTTGCTTGAGAATCATCCTAGATACATGCACATGCAAATATGATCGAATCACAAACAGCAATTCCCAAATTGCTGAACTACACACCTCCTTGTACTGGAATCGTGAACCATAACTTTATAAACTAAACTTGTAATTATTGGTGATTGTGCTTATATTGCTTAATAGGAAATGTAAATTCTTCATTTGATTTTCTTAGTTTGTCAAAAAATATATTCAATACATTAATGTAATTGCTTAATTATTACCCTCAGTGTCTGGGTTTTCATCATAGATTGGCTTCAGGTATCCGCTAAAGTACAGCTCAATATTCTTCTCAATCAGCCCAGTATCAAATGAACACAGATGGGTGCTCTTGTCGTACACACTAGAAGGGATATAACTGGTTAACTTGAGAAGACAATCTGTTACCCATTATTATATTTATTGGTACTTATAGCAGTGTCACAAACACATACAATATTAGTAACTAATTTTACAATACCTCAAAAGGACTGCGTGTAGCTACGTAATTAAGAAGGAAAGTTAAATTGCAACACTTAATTTGTCTGTGGGATACAACAGCAAATGAGTCACCATGCTATCCAAGATAGTCAACCTTGACTGAGAAAATGTACTCTCAGGAAACACGACAGAAGCACTTCGGAAGACTAAGTCCCCAAAGGACTCTACAAATTTCTAGAACTCACTTGCACAACTTGAAGACTACCTGGACCTTATTACACAATCAAATAAGTGCCAAAAGTGTCAGTTCGTGTGCCTGTAGTGCTAAAGAATAGAGCCACTGACAAGTTTCACAAAATAGAAACCAATTCATACATAGTAAAAGTGTAATAGTCGACTGAATGGGTCAGTTCGATGGTAATCTCCACTCAGGGTGATAAAGTCTATCTGTATGAACCCCAGTAACCTGAACAAGGTCATTAAGCATGAACACTACTCCAAAGGAATAACAGTGGAGGAAGTAATCACTGGAATACAAGATGCAAAAGGCTTCTCTAAGCTTAATGCCAAGAGTGGATTTTTGCAAATTAAGCTTGATGAATGGCTCTTCACTACTTACAACATTGAACATACCAATGATGGCAGATACAAATAGTTATGACTCCCATTTGGAATCAGGTGTGCCCACAAAACCTTCCAAAGAATCATGAATCAGATGTTGGAAGGAATAGAGGGAGTCACTACTATCAGGGATGACATTCTCAGGGCTCTACGCTAACTTTTTTCAGTAGGCACACAGTGTTCTTAAATTAAACTATTTAGGAGCATGCTGGAAAATTTAGGAGCACACAGAAACGTTTAGGAGCAGACTACCAAAAACTGTTTATTTGTGTATTTCTGTATTTTATATACACAATTAAAATGATTCCAACTTCGAGAAGTTATACTATACAATGTTCTTCATATTACTATGCAACTGATCACTGACAGACACGATTAATGATTGAACAACACCATTTCTCTTTCCAATCCATGCCCCTCAGGCTCTTATAAAATTAGACTCCCCATTACGTTTTAATCCTTTTTTCTTATTTCTTCTCCTACTACGTTTTGGCTTCACCACCATGATCATCCTTTTTCATAGCCAAAAGATATGTGATTGTCCAGAAAATCAAATGCTCGAAAACATATTTAAAATCTCCATTCAGGCAATAAGAGTGAAGGATAAAACCTTATTTGGTAAGTAAAATGTCTTGAGTTCAAAATCCATGCGACAACCATTTGTGCACCAGTCGAACCACTACTGACAAACTTAGCTTGCTTTTTCCGCTCGGATTCGTTTTCCGCACGTGCTATAACAATATTACTACCAAAATAATGCTCCACAATTATTTTGAATGGTTTTTAAACTAAACGAATTGCTGGTTTAGCAATTACAAGTATTGAAACTGCATGTTTTTGAGTGTTCATATCGCATTGACCCTGTTGCATTGAAGTTTTTTGCATGGAAAACAACCAGGCCAGTTTTGGGCAGATTGGAGCATGGGTACTACTCTTCCCATCATGCAATAAAAACCAAAGCAAACAAGATGGTGCCGGTTCACATGGAACGCACTGGGCTGCAACAGAAAACATAAACAAAACACCTTGCTAGTTACTTTATTTTGTGATTATTTAAAAGCAGACAATATTCTTGATACCGTAAACCGGGACCGTAAATGTAAAAGAACCAAAGAAAGGGATTATTTTGGGGAAATTAAATGCTTTAAAAGCATCGTAAGTAGTATGAAAATACGTGCTAATTCTTGTGTGCAATTTAACATGTTTTTGTTGTTTTTACATGCTGAGCTCTGTTGGCATCCGTGAAATAAAATAAAACATCTCACACTTGCAGCTTGCAGTTTTAGTTGCACGTGTGCGCCTTACTTTATATTTATAGTCGCACCAGACAATTTTTAGTCGCAAGTGTGACCAAAACAGTCGCACTGTAGAGGCCTGATTCTGATTGCGGGACATGACCTTGAGCAACATGACATAGTGCTACGCAATCAGGCAACAAGTGGTCCCATACATAGGAAACCTCCTGACATCTGAAGGACTGAAACCTGATCCATAAAAGTATCAGCCGTCCATGACATGCCTACACACCAGAACAAAGAATATTTAAAGTGGTTCCTGGGATTTGTTACCTACCTTGCAAAAATCACTCTAAATCTGAGTGAATTAGATGCACCATTAAATGAGTTACTGAAATCCAATGCCTTATTCAACTGACAACCAATGCAAGAAGAAGAATTCGGTTGATTAAAATAACGGTACTGCAATCACCTGGTGCTGAAGTACCATCATGCTGACCAACAAACCAGTAGAAATACAGTGTGCCACAAGCAAGCATGGGCTTGGTGCAGTACTCATTCGAGACAGTCATCAGTTACCTACTCTTCACAGCTACTAAATGAAGTCAAACAGCAATATGCACAAAGTGAAATGTTAGATCTATGCTGTCAGCTGTACATGCTTACTACATGTACATAGCTTTGGCAAAGATGTAACTGACTGACAGTGTACAATGCATGGCCAAAAACCTCTCGTCAGATCCTCAAGAAATCACTCCTGGCAGCACCGATGCGATTGCAGAGAATGATACTATACCTCAGTGGTATGATATCAACGTGATATACTGGAAGAGCACGGAATCTATTTACCCGATACTCTGTCACTGGAACACTTACATGTATCTGGCACATTTGATCTCAAGATTACTAACCTAGAACAAGCGAGTGCACCGGACTTCCTATCTGTCACTAAAGAAAGGTATGCTTTTCTTTAATCGCTTTGTTTTCCTCCCTCAATAGCTAATGCTAATACCGGGAGTTAACATATCACAATAAATACATACAGATAATAAATAATTACAACCATTTGGAAATATTTCGAATAACTCAATTCAGCGGTCTGTCAGTTTAGAGCACATCAGTCTAGAGCCTGCGCAGGTGGGTTGGCACTTGCATAGATCTTATAGCATGCAATGGAGATGCCTTGAAAGCTAGTATAGAGTTAGAGGAGACTGCCTCCTGTGGGAGTAAGTTCCACATTTTATTGACTAATGGCTCCCCGAATGGCTCTCGGATAAAATGAGTAGCTACATGTAGTAGTTATTTGCAAGGTAATGAGTAGTTATTTACAAGGGAATGAGAATCACAAGAGTGCAACCAGCGCAAGCTAAATCAACTACATGTAGTGATTCTCAGTGTCACTGCGCCCATATATACTGGGACTCAAGAAGTGAATAGGCAGTTTCTGATGGAGTTCCTTACAAGAGAATGAGAATCATAGTGCCAATCAGTCTCCAACAACAAATGATGAACCTGATCTATGAATCGCACCTGCAAACAACATGCACATGAAGTGCTGTATTGGCCCGTCATGAACTCTGATATTGAGGAGACTGTTAAGATCAGATTTCCAAAGGAAACAAGCCTCTGAACCACTAATGCCACTATGGCCCAGATAGTTAGGGAGAGCTCCTACATACCTAGAGTTTGCGAGTTTGTTCTGAAGTATGTCCTCTTACATCGTAAGAAGACCTAGATAGTTAGGGAGAGCTTCTAGTGTACATAGCTAAAGTTTGTGAGTTTGTTCTGAGGTCTGTCCTTTTACATTGTACATGTAAGAAGGCCTAGATAGTTAAGGAGAGCTCCTAGTCTACATACCTAAAGTTTGTGAGCTTGTGCTGAGGTCTGTCCTCTTACACTGTAAGAAGGCACAGATAGTTATGGAGAGCTTCTAGTGTACATAGCTAAAGTTTATGAGCTTGTTCTAAGGTCTTGCATTGTAAGAAGGCCAAGATAGTTAGGGAGAGCTCCTAGTGTACATACCTAAAGTTTGTGAGCTTGTTCTGAGGTCTGTCCTTTTACATCGTAAGAAGGCCCAGATAGTTAGGGAGAGCTTGTTCTGAGGTCTGTCCTCTTACATTGTAAGAAGGCCCAGATAGTTAGGGAGAGCTCCTAGTGTACATACCTAAAGTTTGTGAGCTTGTGCTGAGGTCTGTCCTCATAACTGTCATATTGTTGCTCATTTCCAGTGAACAATGACAACCTTGGATCAACCAGGGCAGCAAACTCTTCAACCTGTCAACAATATTATGACCAGGTGATTACCACATGTATCTGACTTAAGGTGTCTGAAGACACTTAATGGTTGGAACAAGGATCAAACTTGTGAAAGTGATAGCTCTTCAGTTCTTTCTCTAAGCACTGAGATATTCTAACAGATTATAGGCATATCAGAATAATAAGTTTTTGCTCTGCTATAAGGTGCCATACTGTTACCATGGCAACGAAATACCTCTAATATTAGCTTCCAGAATGACAAAATACAGCAATTTCTCAAAATCTACTCAGTAAGTTTTTGTTAAATTTTGTAGTAGTGATATTGGCACTGGAACATGCTTTCGAAAAATTATGATGTAAATCTGACAGACGGAGAAAAGTAAGGGGTGCAATACCCTAAATTACTCTATGTCACTTTTCTTAAAATGCCTCTGTCAGAAATGTCTGATTTTGTGTAAGATAATTTGTCAACTTCTAATATTTTATTTCACAAAATTTAAAGAAAAGTTATTGAGTAGATTTTGAGAAATGCTAGTATTTTGAAAATATTAAGGTGGTTTGGTAATGTCAATGGTTGCCATGGAAACATATTCAGAAACTTTTTTGGTACCCCAAATGTAGTCAGTGGCATAATATCAAGTAATGAGTTAAGTATGAATTGATATTGAACCTTGTGTACTGAACTAATTTGAAATAAGAGTAGCCCCCTTTCAAAATTGTGAAACTGTGTTCAGACACCTTAACACAACTGACTTTAAGAACAAACAAGAAAATTGTTGATCTGATGGTGTTGTTTCGAGATACATGATAATGTGAGTTTACCCCACATTACATGTATATAGTAATAGTATCTTGCTTGCCAAAACAACTCTTAAAATAATTTTATTAAGCTAAATGCAGTTTCATGTATTATGTATAATAATAATAATAATAATAATAATAATAATAATAAAATTTATATAGCACTTAAATAATTAAAATATTCAAAAGCACTTTACAATAAAAAATATCTAAAATATCTGAGAACATAAAACTACGAGACTAGCCATACATTAAATTTAAAAAGGTTAAAATTAACAGTTAAAAGCTTTCTTAAAAAGGTAAGTTTTCAAATGGTGCTTAAAAGATTCCACTGTTGGCTCAAGTCTAATGACCAGGGGAAGGGAGTTCCACAATGTAGTATCAGACACTTTAGGGAGAACTCTCACTCAGACTTCACCATCAGAAGTCATAATGCAAAGACAGTAAATAACTTTAACCTTCATACATATCAACAATTTCATCCAGTCAAACAAATAACGTCTTAGCTGCATTTTACAGTTGTTATTCATTCTAGTTCTGGTCTATTGTTTCCTCTCACAACTGGGTTCCTCTAAAGGCGATAGCTTACAAATAATCTTAAGCTTGGGAATGTAGAAGTACTTACAGCATCCTCACTGTCTCCATGAAAGAGTCGAAGGTCAGGATTGTCAAGCAACTGGTTGCATTCCTTGCACTTGGATGGTTTCTAAACAGTCATGGAGCATACATGTAACAGTCAACTACAGAGTGGATGAATGACATCTAAATAGTTGTGTAACATTAGCAGATGGATGCACGTTTGAGGGTCAATGAATTTGCACACATTTGTATAACAATAGTAACTGTACATAACAATAGAATCTTGAAGTTTCTCAGAGTGACAGTACTGGTAGCATGCTGGGACACTTTAGGGAGAACTCTCACTCGCAGTGATAGTACTGGTAGCATGTTGGGACACTTTAGGGAGAACTCTCACTCACAGTGATAGTACTGGTAGCATGATGGGACACTTTAGGGAGAACTCTCACTCACAGTGATAGTACTGGTAGCATGATGGGGCACTTTAGGGAGAACCCTCACTCAGAGTGACAGTACCGGTAGTATACTGGGACACTTTTGGGAGAACCCTCACTCACAGCGATAGTAAGTCTCTGCCTGATTCCACCACTGCAATAGTCAATGTCAATAGTTGGACATGTTTATTACATATACTGCAGCAGTGTTCTATCCATTCTGTTCACTGCAAACGTGTCGTAGAGAAGTTATTAGTCTTTTCTAATTTGACTTGTTTTAATTGTACTTTTTAGAATCCAGCTGTTCTTAGCTAACTCTATATAGTGTTGGTGGGGCATAAAAGTTAATGGTAATGTGATATGACCTTTGGTTTCTGTTCTTCAACATTGCTGCCAGCCTTGGTACTTTCATGTGAATTATGCCTGAAATATAAGATAAAGAGAAGTTTTTCCAACACTAGACTGTAGTGAATTCCGACATTGTACATGCTTGAATTCTATAAACTCACACTCAAATATTAATAAAAGTATTGTTTTCTCAATCTTTATTCTCTTTTCTTTAATTAACTTCTTTCAGTACAAATGTGTCTGTCTGTCTCTGTCTGTCTGTCTCTGTCTGTCTGTCTATCTTTCTTTCTTTCTTTCTTTCTTTCTTTCTTTCTTTCTTTCTTTCTTTCTTTCTTTCTTTCTTTCTTTCTTTCTTTCTTCCTTCCTTCCTTCCTTCCTTCCTTCCTTCCTTCCTTGCTTGCTTGCTTCCTTCCTTCCTTCCTTCTTGGAACACATTTCACACCAAGGGAGCAATAGAAAGTAACATATGCATGTGTAACAACAGACAAAACAATACCTGGAATCCTCAACATCCATTTTATCTGTAGTTTCAACTTTGTCAACTTTAATTCTCTTCTGTGTGTGCAAGAATAGCAAAAATACAGGTTAAATAAATATTATGCACAAATGCATTGTTAATATATATAGTCAGGCAATAACACAGCCAAACATTTCTGTTTTGCAGTTACACATTACCATTATGTATGCCTCAAATCCAAGAGTGCCCATCGGGCATTTGACATTTTTGCAATTTGTTTTGTCAAATTGCTCGCCATGGAAGACCCTTTCTTTGGTCAAATGCCCTGCTGTCAAGAGATTATTTAGGTGTCAAATTCCCGGTCCTCTATAAACAAAAAGCATGGAAAAAAGCGTTTTTGTTCAATGTCAAAATCTGAAAAGCTTTCTGGGGAAGCATGTCCCGAACTCCCTACAAACTCGGGCTTCAGTGTTCTCAGAACCAATTATTATATAAGTTCATCAATTGAACACAATGAAAAATAATAAGCGTGAAGGAGTTTAGAAACTAATTTGATCAAACACGGCTAGGTTTTGCAGACGTTAATTTTCATCGACAACTAAATTTGTTTGAGATCACATATCAACCACCCCTATAAACTTGAATTTTAAAAAAATCTGCTGTGCGTCTTTTTTTCAACTCCGTTCTTGGTGTTTGATCTGGTGATCTGGTGATCAAACACTCTTTCTCGTGTTTATTAATTCAAAACTTTAGTATTTGATATATTCCATTTTTTTATTCTCTCTTCTACCAATCGTTTCACTATTTTAACGTGTCTACTACAAAATAAAAACGAAAACGGTGCCTTGTAATGACTTGCTGTGAAGTTTTAATTCCAGTTTTAATTTCATCGGAAATGAAACAGAAACAGTAAGCAAAACTTAGCATTTTGTGAGAACTTTACATGCGGAAACGTGACTGATACTCCAAAACAACTCAAAAGTCAATGTTGTACATTTGATGCACCCCAACGGACCCTAGGGTCAGCTGCTTTTTATTGATCTCATTAATTAACGACCCGAGACCCTAAAAGGACCCGAGACCCCAGACCCTATGGTCATGGTTGTAGGTATGTTACCTCTGCACGGTACTGTCGCCCAAATGGGGTCATGGGTGCTTACCTGTCAAATATTTTAATTTGAAAGTTTTTTTTTTATCAAATTAAGGGGAGGCAGAGACGACACCCCTAGCCCCTTGAGGGGTTGCCCTCATAAGTGTTCAATTACATCACCTAACTTCCAATCATTGCATTGATCTCCCTGGCAAGACTTATTTTTTATGTCTTCTTCTAGTATTAATGTAGTATTATTATTTCAATGCTACGTCATAGGTTGGACCTTATACATGTATTACATGTAGGCCAAAACATTTTGATTACAGTCAACTGACTGCTAAAACTAACAGCTGGAGTTGCATGTAGTCGCTGATAAACTTTAGTCATTTTACTGTAATTAAGCACTTGATAAGATGGAACCTCACTAGAACAGGCAATGGACAAATGATATTTTAAATGAACAGTGCAACTGAAACTCCAGTGAGTAAGTAATGTACATAATTGGCAGCAGTCCATTTACAAAATAAATCGGCAAATTACTTGATGGCATGTTAATAACTTGTTAATCTACATGTAGTTTGCTATTTTCTTGCCAATACAAGATCGCCATGTTTTGTATTTTTGTTGTGTATCCTTGAATTAAAATCTGAAAAATCATTTGGCATAAAGTTCTTACTTATTGTAAAAATGTTAATTACACCTAATGACTGATGTCTACCACATACCGATCTGCCTTTTAGTTTCTAATTTGAAAACACTCTAATCCTGCTTGATGAAAGTCTCTGGGAAATTCTTCTAGTTTTCCAACACGTTTTACTAAAAAATATAACAGTTGTAGGCAGGTTCCCATATCACTTAGCTGCAGCTTAGAACGGAGTATTTTACTAAACTTTTCATTCAACTTTTTTCAAGATTTGAGCACATTGAATGCAGAATAAGAAGGCAGAAGATTAATTTCACCTGATATGGAGGTGGGGATCTGGAGAAGCAGTTTCAATGCAAGTCTGCTAATTCAGCCAATCAGCAGCCTATCTGACGTGTGACAAGTGTGCATACTCAGTACAGTCGGTACACTCAGAATAGTCTGTATGTACACTAGCTTCACACACAGTAGTTGTACATAATCCATTCCACTCTTTGAATTTGACTTCTGTGGCACCAACAGCAAAAATTTAGCTAGAAAATTTATTTTCAGCCCTGGAAATATTGTCATAAAAATAAGAAATGTAATGGAAAGTTAAAGTTATTCACTTAATTGGAAAATATTTTAGATGAACATTCAGAATTCTTCTGAGTGCAGGGTGCCAAGCAGTTGATAAACTTTAGGTTGAAATTTACATTAAGGGAGCAGGTCAAAACACATGCCCCTGATAGGGACCCATTTTTTTCACCAGACACAGCTGTCAGCGCATGGCACCACCAATCATTTTTGACCACCTATTTCCATTTAGGGCGGGCATAGCGAGAATTTAAGTGCATAAAATGAAATGATAGCACAAGACAAAACGGACAGTATATTTCTCTCTAGATTTTGCCTTCATAGATATTCAAAAACAAACATTTTTAAATATTGAATTTTAGCTCCCAGAGGAGACAGAGGGCAGCAGGCCCTCACCCCCTACCCCCAAATGGGTCTCTCGAGAAGGCATGTGTTTTGACCTGCTCCCTAAAAACCCAAACACAAGAATTGATACGATAAATACGAAGCTCAAAAAATGGCAAAATGGATCTTTTGTCAGCCTCAGTTAAACTTCGATTTCTTGCCAATGAAACCATCAATTCATTTGGCAAGAACCCCATGTAAGTGAAAATATTTCAGATGATCCAGTGGATTAATGAGTTGTCGTCAATATTCTTTATGTTTTTGGCAAGTAAGATTCGAGTGTGCCTTGTTGATTGACCTTGATTTGGAATGTGACACTCCAAATTTGCTGTTTTTAACAAGAATGCCATCTTTTTCCATTAATATTTGCGAATTAAAAGTGTGTCACAGTATAGAAATAATGAAAAGACAAAATTCCTACAAGTTTCATAAACATTTGTTAAAATTATTTTGTCAAAGTTATGATGATTTTAGTATGCACAAATGCAGAACTTCCAAATTGGAACCAGTATTGTGCGCAAGGCCGTACATATTCTTGACTGCAATGACCAATGAGTAGAACTTGTGTTTTCTATGGAGATATTGGAATAGATCCACAGAGTTTCATGTGTTGAAACTGGCTGTGATGATTTTATGAGTTTCATACAAAGTACAACAACCACTTAAGATTTAAAGTAGAAATGATTTAGTCTTTCCAGTCTATATTTAAAGTTTCCTGAGTTTAGTAAGAAGTACTGTTTTAGTCGTCCTTTTCTTGAATTCTCCTGCATATTCAAGTTAGTTTGGTATGCACTTCCTGTCAGCATGAGTGTAGGTGTTAACCTCGGTGTGTTGGCAGATTAGTTTAAAATTAGTTGCATAGTATCTTTTCCTATGCTGTTGTAATTTGTACTTTTTGAGTTCTTTTACTGATTTTGCAATTTCTGTATTATTCACAGTTGCATTCACCCTTTTTCTGTGTCTAAATGAAACTGTTTTGTCAGAATACTTTCATTTGTTCTTTGTTTCTATAACAAAACGAACCAGAGCTGGGACCTCGCACAAGGAAAAGGGTCAAGGAAATGTTATGAGGTTGGTTAATGAGACCCAACCAACTTTCATTAATGGACTTTGGAACTGACACATGGCCTGGTATACAGTATGAAGCTGCACTTACAGATTCTCCCGAGTCTGACACATCTCCATCGCTTGCTGCACCTGTACTTAGACTGCTCTTTTCTTCCACTTCCTCCTCTTCCTTCTTCCTTTTCTTGGGCCTGGAAAATATTAATGAAAATTAAGTACAGAAAGGTGCCAGGGGGGGGTCACTCTTGGACTGATATAATATGCAACCTTTTCATCATGCGAGGTGTGTGTACACTGGACTGTATAAAATTATATAAAAAGGTGTCAACTTTTCAATCTGGTTACTGGCAAATTAAATAAGACGAGATCATTGGAACTACTTGTAAACAGTAAAATGCTATTTAAGGTGCTAGGGCCAATAAAATGACACTTGCCACAACTCTGATGGGGTTTAACACAATTTCTTGCTGCATTTGATCAATAGCTGTACATGTATTTGGTAAATAAACGGTCCAGAACACACCTCTACCAAAATGTTTGTGAATATAACTAGGGCTCTCCTCTTGTGTTAATACCTGCATTGCACTAACATAAGGCACACGCTAAACAATTGTTTTCTGACACATACATTTTAGCAAACAATTCAGCAATTCCAAGTTGTCTCAGAGTTGACTTGCTTTTCTCCTGCAAATAAAATATAGATGGTAAATATGAGATTGCTTCCATTCACAAATTATTGTAAAACGATTGCAGACTGACTTAAACAGTAATCTAGCTGACACACAAGCAATGTTTAATGACAAACACATGTATTATTTAATAATTTTATTTATTACAAGGGCAGCTTTCAGCTGGCTGAGGAATGAAAGAAGCAGAACATTTTTCCCCAATCTGTTGAGAACTCTAGTACTCACAGGGGAGAAATAAACATTACATTTGATCTTTAAACAGTGTTTCTTTACCCACATACTGTAATGTTTAGGAGCTCCACAGTGCTTGTTAGCACACACATGTGCTGTGAAAGAAGAGTACGGACCACAAACATCCCGACTCTTATCAACAAACTTGTGTGTAGGGTGTTACAATAGGTTCTTAGAAGCTGTCAATCACTTATAATCATGTCTAAGTTAATCAGTTGTATCCTATACTCGGAGATTAAAGTGTAAAATCAGAACTTGTCTCGTGAGTTGATTCGAAGTCTATAGTACATGACTTGTTTCCCAACAGAACATTGCAGAGACAAGACCAATGGCTTCCACATGGACGACATCACCAAAGAAGGTTGCACAGTAGGTGAGAAAGATGGCTAAACTGTTCGGTTATGGACTAACCTGAGGGCTCTTGTTTTTCTTCGAAGCTTTTTCTCTTTTGACTGATGATTCTAGATCAATGACAATTAAAACAACATTACTACATTTCTAATCTTATGAGTTATCCCTTGTACTATGTGCTATGGTTGCCACTGAAGTCAGATTTCAAAGTTCCCTGATTTTTGCCTGACTTTTCTCTGACTCAACTTCAATTTTCCCTGACTTTCATCACTGAAATATATGTTCAGAAAACCATTTGATTCTGTTGAAGCATTCCAGAAGCCATAATATTTTATGCTGCCTAATGAACATGCCTAGAATTTGCATCTGTTGATCAAACATCAGGAAATAGAATAATGTGGATAGATTAGTTTCCAACTCATTCTTGGCTCTCAATGACAATAAAGTGAATGAGCTCTTATATTTCTCTTCCTTTCCTGCTAGCAATAGTTTTGTAAAAAATCAATTTTCACTGACCAAGATCAAAATTCCCTGAGTTTTCCCCGACCTTGAAAAAATATTCTTCTCTGATTTTTCCCTGACCTGTGGCAACCCTGTTAATACATACATGTACTTTGTACATGCAGTTTTATATATTCTTTCTCCCCCATCCAGTTCATACAGAAGTAAACTTTATGCACAATGGCAAAGAAAAAATGAATCAGTTTGGGCAGTTCTGCCAGCTTGTTTAAGTGATAACGTAGAAGCCATAAAGGGAAGAGCTATGTGCACTATATTTTGGCCAAATATCGTTTCTTACAGTAAATCTCCTTTCTCGAAGCTGCCAACCTAGAGCCACTTAACAAGAACAAGCACTCAGCCCCATTAAAACCAATCATAAACTCTCTTTCTTCCACCATTAACCATGGCATCAACCTTCGCTCAGGAACCACTTGACATTGCCCAAACATTCCCAAGACACAGAGACTTTCTAATTTTGCTATGCATGAATATAGGTAGTATTTAACGAGTCATTTCTTCTTCATAAAATTGTATACCATATTTTATCACGTATATTAGCCGCAGGGTTTTTTCGGGTTTCAGTTTAATTTTTCTTTTATTCAGAGGCACCAAGTTGGGGGTGCAGCTTGTACACAAGATCTTTTGGTTTGAAAAATTTTCAACCTTTCAAAAAAACACATACCTTCAGACACCACTGACAATGGCTGTAAAGATTCTTTTGAACTGCTTGCTTCTCCACTGGAGTCAGCTGTGTCACTTTCCATGGATGGATCTCCATTTGTCTGGGTTCTCTTCTCACTAGAGGCTGCTATGCCATTCTCTTCTGCACTGACACTGTCCTCAGTGTCCATTGGCTGGCTGTCATCAACTTGGTTTGACATCTCCTTGGAATCTGACAAACTACTCCCTTCTCCACTATCATTATGTGCCTCACTATGGATAGTGTGTGTGCCATTTGATTGGCAATCTGACTCCTTTTCATCTGGAGGCCCAAAGCCATTAGTGTATCCATTCTGACCTTGCCCTGAATGGCAGGCTTCAGTTTCATGCAAAGCTTGCTTGAGTTGTGTTAAGAATTTTTCCTGAGAAACAAAAGAATGATTAAAGTCATTTTCAGCTATTGAAATAAATTATTTGATAACATCTTACTCATCCGTACCAATGTTTCTCCAAAGGAAAACATCAACTCAGTGCATTAACACTTTAGGCAAACTTGAAACTCTGAAACATTTGGTGTTACTGGAAAATCGGGGGATCTAGACTTTTCTGGGTTAGATTTCCAGGACATTTCTAGGTCCAAATAACAATTTCAAAGCAATAATCTACCCAGAAAAGGGGTCAAACTATAAAAACTATAATAATTTCTCAAAAATGAAAAGTAAATTCAAACAGAAATACTTCATTATTTTGTGTTATCAAAGAATTTGGGTTTGAAAGCCTTAGAACAGTGTGTGTGCAACTCCCCCCTCAAAAATGTACTAGCCAGCACAGAGGTACTACATGTAAAAGGGAGGGTAGTAAGGGGTGGAACGTTTTCCCTTTTTTGCCCCCCCTCTCTTTAGCACCACTATGCAGACTAAAATGTACATACATGTACAGTACCGTCTGCGCGTAACGTAACTTCCACTCGTGAGTACCGAGTGCATTTTCCACTCGTTCCGATCCTTTCACTCACACATATTTTAGATAGAATATTAATAAAACGTTTCATAGCCACTTGCTCCTAATGAGTGGTTTTCATCACATTACAAAGTCTTGCTAAAGCATTCAGTCTAAAATACTCATGAGCGAAATGCTGGCTTACGTTTCATAAATTTTACAGCTGCATAAACCAGCAAGATGTTTCAACTTGAATCAAGTATATATCATGTAGATTCACATTTATTATCGCTACTGAAAAAAACTCTTAGAGTTTCATGGCACATATTTTTTTCTTCACTCGCTTAAGTTTCTCGTAACAATCGTTCGTTGAAGTTTCACGGAATCAGAAATCTTTGGTTGTTGATCGCGCTTATATGTAAGTTTCATCGAACAATCATTCATTGAAGTTTTACGGAATGCAGCCTTACCGGAAATTGTCGGTCTTTGTTCATGTAGAACTTTTCGTTTTACGCTCGCTAGGTTCCACTGTGCATTGCAGTTGATCTGCACTCAAACAGTTCAATCGAATAAATGGCTGTTCTAATTCAAGACACGTCCATGTCTCGTCAATCTGTCTGCTTTTGGGGTTCAAGCAACTGGAAATGTACATGCGTGCAACCGCATGCATTTGATTGGGCAAATCAGTTAACACTATAGCGACGGAGACGGAAGTGGAGACAGAGGCGGAAGCAGCAGAGTCCATACAAACACTGTAAAACGGAGACAGAATGGAAGGTTTTGATCTGTTCCATTCCGTCTCCGTTTTACAGTGTTAATGTATGGACTCTGGTGCTTCCGCTTCCATCTCCACTTCCATCTCTAGTGTAAACCAGGCTTAACAAAACAAAATTCCTATGGTTCTCTCTGCTGATTGCAACAAAACGGAAGTTTATGTGTTTACAATGCTTTCGTTCGATTGAATTAATTGAATGGCACCAATGAAAGTAATATTATAAAATATAATCAATCAAAGATAAACGAAAGATAATTTCTGTCTGTTTATGCATATTGATATAAAAATTGCTTCGCGATTCATTCAGACACAAGTGCTATTTTGCATTCTGCTGCGACGCTGGAATGCAGTCACGTGAAACAGATTGGAAATATTTTCAGAAAACTTACTTGAGTTGATATACGGTCAATCTCTTTTAAGAGACTAAAAAGTGTGCAATCAAGATCATACACTTTTCTAGAAAACGATGTGATTTCATTGCATGTAAACTTCAGGTTCTTCAGCAGAAACATGGATATAAAATGACAGTTTATGCATAGACTATTACGAAAGGGTGCACTTCAATCACAATAAAATTATTTTTTTGAAATGTAAACCATTAGTGTATCCATTAGTGGTGACCTAAAAGTTGGTTTTGGGGTTTGGTCACATTGCACTTGAAGTCTCAGTCAAGAGCATCAAATATGTTGTGTCTTTTGTGTCACCAAAGTGTCAGAGGACATACAATTCCAAAAAACAATTGTCGGTTTCATAATGGCCTGTCAATTTCAAAACGGACCACGTGATTTTCCTCGCAAAGGAATAGTCGATTTCATGTGATTTTCTTCGCAAATAATACGAAAAGGATTGTCGATTTCCAAACAAACCGTGCGATTTTCTTAGCAAATGTAGCGGCATGTCAATGTTCTCGTAAAATCTGCAAGAGACAGTCGATTCAGTAGCGTTATTTTCTTCGCAAATTTTACAAATAGGACTCTTGATTTCCAAACAGGCCATGCGATTTGCATCTCAAATTTAGCGACACGTCAATGTTCTCGTAGAATCTGTGAGAAATAGTCACAGAAATTAAAACAAGCGGAAATATACAGCAGTCAGACTTCACGAAGACATTGAAGACATGCTTGAATACATTACAAGTTGATTTCTTTTACGACCTTGCCGAAATTGACAATCACGATGTCTGTTTTTCTCACTGAAACACCGAGAGCAGTATTCTTGCTTTCGGTGTCATTCCAGGTTCTTGAATTTCAAAATATTTTGAAATCGTAGAACAATTGCGTATTAAATAATTGCAGATGCCCTTAAATTATAGACAGTACGGAATGATTGCCGCAGAAAATGCAACTTGTACTTATCACAATTTTCTCGCCAAAAATATGAAAGGTCTGCTCCACAAGACTTCTGGTCAACATGTACGCCAAGTTCTACGCCAAAAACTTATCATAAACAAAGTGGAAATATCACACCATAAAATCTTGCTAGCTGCCCTTGTTAGACAAACGTGTTTTAGAAAGATTCTCAGACATCTATTTCTCCAGGCTACATCTATTCGCAGTTCTTAAAATAACTTCGAGTTACGATTGCTTCCAGGACAGAAGTCAGACTGCACGACGCCATTTAAGACACGCTTCTTAAATATCAAAATCTTTTGAAATCGTTACATGTAAACAAGTTCGTAAAATTATGTAATTGCGGATGCCTAACTTCAGTTCTTAAATTATAGACGGTACGTAGAAAAAAGTGACTTTATATACTTATCACGATTTTCTTGCAAAAAATACGAAAGATCTGCTCCACAAGACTTGTGGTCGACATGTATGCCAAGTTCTGCTTCAAAAACTTATCGCAAAATATGCGGAAATATCGCTGACGCATTTACGAGAAATAGTCGCAAAAAGTAAAACAAGCGGAAATATACACCATCGAGTTCTAAATACTTTCACGACAGCAGTCAGACTTCACGACGACACTGAAGACACACTTGAATACAGTACAAGTTGACCTCGCCGAAATTAACAATCACAATGTCGGTTTTTCTCACTGACACAAGTTTGAGCTATACAGAGATCAGTATTCTGAAATTCGGTATCATTCTAATCTTAAATATCAAAATCGTTTGAAATCGTAGAACAATTGTGTATTAAATAAATGCAGACACCTAACTTCAGTTCTTAAATTATAGACAGTACGGTATGATTGGCGCAGAAAATACGACTTGTACTTATCACGATTTTCTCGCCAAAAATACAAAAGTTGTGGTCTACATGTATGCCAAGTTCTTCGCAAAAAATGCGGAAATATCGCACCATAACATCTTTTAAAAAATAAGATCGTAGCTTATTATACTTGCTCGTGTAGTTAATATAGTATTTTTCAAATAGCAGCTTGTTTACATCAGCGGACTCAGAAGTTTAGAAAGATTCTCAGACATCTACCAGAAACTACCCTGGGAACGAGGTTGCTATTTCTCCAGGCTACATCTCTTCGCAGTTTTTAAAAGGTTTATTAACCTCGAGTTACAAATGCTTCCAACGACATAAGTCAGACTTCACGACGCCATTGAAGACACACTTTTTAATATGTACTAGTTGATTTCATTTACGACTTTTCCTAAATTGACTATCAAACTGCCAGCTTTTATCAATTAAACACGCTTGAGCTATAATGTGATCAGTATTCTAGCATTCGGTATCATTCTTAAATATCAAAATATTGTGACATCGTCAAACAATTTCGTAAAAAATTAATTACGTAATTGCGGATCCTATAAACTTCAGTTCTTAAATTATAGACAGTACGGTATGATTGCCTATCACGATTTTCTGGCAAAAAATACGAACAGTTGACTTGTGGTCAACATGTATGCCAAGTTCTACATCAAAAAGGTATTGCAAAAAATGCGGAAATATCCGGCGCACCATAACTTCCTAATAAACGCGTGGCTGCTTTTTGCCCGTGTAGTTACAACCCCTGGCCTTGGCAGACAAACGTTTTTAGAAAGATTCTCAGACATATATTTCTCCAGGCACTACATATCTTCCCAGTTTTTAAAAGCTTTTAAAACTTTTAATATTTCAACCTCGCGTTACGAATACTTTCACGTCAGGAGTCAAACTTCAAGACCCATTGAAGACCGGTACATGTCCTACAAGTACAAAGTACAATGAACTACAAGTTGATTACACTTCTGGAATATCGCTGAACCCTGAATGTACTTCTCAAATAGTTGATGTTTCATCTGAAAAAATAAACGTATAGTGGAAAATAAGCTTGTGCTAACCCGATTTCTACTCCTGACGAAAGATGTCAAAGATTTTTCGTGCATCTCTTTGATTATTAAAATGCATGCTTTAATTGGAAGTTAAAATCTGGTTGGAATTGCATGCACTCGACGTGTTCATGCCTGAAAAAGTCATGCCGCTGCTAATTGTCCATGCCTGCCTTCTTTAGCCAATCAGCGCATCAGTACAAAAGCTCCACCTGTTTCTTTAGCCAATCAGCACAAAAGTTCATGATCAGACCTTCTCAACAAAACCTGTCGGGTGCAATGTGTATCTTCATCGAGTTCTTCTTTCTTCGAGGTCTTCCTCGCTTTAGAACTCTGATAGTCTAATTCATGGAGTTTGGATGCCCAAGAACAAGTTATCAGTTATTAGACTGGAAATGAAGATAGGCCTTGCTCGACCCCGACAGTGGATTTGGCATTTGCTGCACAATTTTGGCCATGAATGACTACCGAATGACTGTTTTAAAAATATGCAAACGACTAGCTGAATTATTCCCAGCCCCAGGATTATTTGCCGGGAAATCCTGCTGGCCGTAACAAAGAAATTCCAGAAAAGTGTTATATGAATTTCGGTTGACAAATCTTTATTGAAGCTTGTAATTCACTGGAGCCTTTGACATGGTGGGAGCAAATAAACAACGTAATGATCGTATAAACCTGAGAAATTTCTGCTTTCAAACTACTTTTGAGTTAAAAAAGTAAGCTACATGTAATTATTTCTAATACATTTTCTTTTTGGTTCATTGATAGGAGCTGTGTAAAGCTGTGTGACATCGTCGGCTGAATTCAGGACGGATTGATGTTTTAATTGTGTGCTGTGTAGGGATTTTGCGATCGCCGCCTGATTTTGTTGTTCTTAAAAGAACAACCACAATCTTTTAATTTCATCAACCTGTACTTTGCTCTAGATTTCTTTTATATTACGAATAGCTGTTCGGTTACATGTATTAGATTGTGAAATAATTCTTGAAATAATTATAATCAAGCGACAACTCGATAAAAATGAGGCAGACAAAGTACGAGCATCTGGAGAGAATGAGCGAGAGGAGAGCAGTGCATCTTTTTACGTGACTGTGAAATCAACACGGTTCACAACTGGTAGAATGTAGTGTATTCAACCGTGTCTTTACTCTCGTTGTGAAGTCCGGCTGTTGTCGTGGAAGCTGGATAGCGTCCCTGGAGATATATTTCCGCTTGTTTTACGAAAAAGAGTACGTAGCAATTCTATTTCCACATTTTCTTCTCTCCTACAGTACATTAAGTATTACAAGTAAATTTTACGTACGAGAATGCAAATGCCCGTTCACGAGAATGGACTATTGAAATTTTTGAAAGCTTTTACTTAGAATTGCGAAACTAGTTACGTAGTGCCTGGAGAAATAGATGTTTGAAAATCATTCTACAAAAAAAACGTTTGCCTATTAAACAAGGGTAGCGTTGCTTCAGTCTGCTGATGTACATGTAAAAACAAGCTGCTATTCTAAAAATTCTAATTTAGCGGGAAAGGAACCCAGGTTCTTAGTAAGATGTTATGGTGCAATAATATTTCCGCAGTATTTGCGATAAGTTCTTGGCGTAGAACTTGGCATACATGTAGACCACAAGTTTTGTGGAGCAGACCTTTCGTATTTTTGGCGAGAAAATCGTGATAAGTACAAGTCGCATTTTCTGTGGCAATCATACCGTACTGTCTATAATTTAAGAACTGAAGTTAGGCGTCTGCAATTGTTTAATACGCAATTCTTCTACGATTTCAAAATATTTTGATATTTAAGAATGATACCGAATGTCAGAATACTGATCTCTGTATAGCTCAAACTTGTTTCAGTGAGAAAAACCGACATTGCGATTGTTAATTTCGGCGAGGTCAACTTGTAGTGTATTCAAGTGTGTCTTCAGTGTCGTCGTGAAGTCTGACTGCTGTCATGAAAGTATTTAGAACTCGATGGTGTATATTTCCGCTTGTTTTACTTTTTGCGACTATTTCTCGTAAATGTGTAGTTCCAGAAAATATCCATACCCCCACCACGGAGGGACTTTCACTTAGGG
>JAOBYG010411063.1:0-15935 GCA_025403545.1 Epizoanthus stellaris
GGGGGCCATGGCACAAAATAGCCTTATAGTGTGAGGAGACATGCATAAATATTTGAGGAAAGAGGGCCCTTCCGACAAAGAGGGTAGACTTAAACATTTCCTGACTCAACTTAAATTTTCCCCTGACCACTTACTCAAATAAATCAATTGTTATGGCCTCCAATAATCTGTACATGTGGTTAATGTGGCTAACCATGTGGCTAAAAGGTGAGTAGGGGATACCGAGACATGCCCTTACTGGAAAATATGTGCGTCTGTTCACTAATAGATGTTAAAATGACATCAAACACGGCGAGAGAACGAGAAGTGGCACGCCGTGTTTTGGCGTCATTGTGAACATCTATTAGCAGCATGTAAGTGCAATGTTTATGCTACTAATTTAGCCACGAAACTGAGTTATCGAAGGCCATACAAGAGTTGACAAATTATTTGGCTTTGTATACAAACGGTACCAATAGAAAGCTAAATTATATTTCAGAAAACTAACAAGAAACAAGATTTTCACTCTTAGAGATGAAGTCTGGATTTCTAAACAAAAAGCGTAAATATGACCAAGACGATGAATAACAAGAAGCAAACTTCGAAAATACGATCGCACTTATATCTACTATTTTAAACCAAAATCAAACCAACACAAACTATACTGATAAACTAATTTACCCACACTTATACAATAATAGTACAGTTCATTGACTAATTCAACGCTTTGCATAGTTTATTGTGGGGATACATGAAAATCGGAAAACTCGAGCAGTTTGACATTCGACCGAAGAATTTCAAATATATTTTTTATGTTTAGTGTTTGCAGTTGCAATGGTATTGGTCTTGTCGGACATGTATCTTTGCCATGACTCACATGCTGGCAAGCGACACACAAAAATATTTCGTTCTCATGTACTGTATTGTAGGATTCGTAGTATTCCTTCACAGTGATGATGAAGTGGAATACAGGGGATTTCTTCCAACAAACTAGGATGTGCAGACATAACTTGGAATAATTGGCATCAAGCTGATCAAGCTAAAACACTAATCTCACACAGCCGACAAGATACAGTACTTCCAGGAGCCACAGTGCACGTGATGTGTTCGTTCGACAGACTGTTTTCCAAGGCCAGGGTTTTGGTCGCTCGTAACCTCTTACGACAAAAGAGTTCAATCAGCAAATTTGTCCATGGTTTACGCTGATGCCATTTTGTATCGTTTTTGAACGGAAATTCCAATCAACAAACTCAGAGGTGCATTAATATGGTATAAAATTTTATAGTTCTTACCGACTAACTGAAAACCAAACTCAAAGCGTGACTGCGCCGCGAGTGTGACAAGCCGCGCTGATATGGAAGCGAGGCTGGATATGATACCCGGTTTTGCAGTGACGTCACAAGCAGGTAAGTAGTGAAAATTTGGTGGTTTTATCTAAACAAATGCGGCGCTGGCGAAGTTTGCAAAAACATAATTTTTTACAGAGAATGCATGGCGAATAATGTATGTCCATACATTCTCTGTAAAAATTTCAATTTTTAAATACTTCGCCAGCGTCGCATATTTTGAGATAAAACCCCCAAATATTCACTACTTACATACTTTGACCTGCTCTTTCCGTTTCTGGTATTTAAAAAGTGCTAACGTAAAGATTTGATTGACATTCAAAACGTGATAAAGGTCTATTAACCAAAATAAGTTTACGTTTACTATAGAAACAACAAACATCGGCATAACTCCTTCCTTTCTCAATCGATATGGTGGAAAATTTGCAGAAATGCGCAGCATGACTAATGTCATCATTTAAGACCAAGACTGTGCTTTTTTCTAGACATGGAACAAAAAATTCCAAGAAATTCAAAATTTCATTAATTTACCCAGAATGCATTTTTTTCAAAGCATCGAAATTTAATGGCAATGATTATAAAAGGGGTCGGTGCTTTCTATCTGAACAGTTGATCATAAGAAAGTTTGTTTGAATTGCCTTCAAATTACAAAAGATAAGAATCCAAGAGTTTACCTGAAAAATAGCGGTTACCATGGCAACAAATTATAATTTACAGTGAAATATGTTGCACCAACAGGTTCCCTATAAAATGTTAGGAAAAGTCACCATATTTCATCTCTTATTTCAAATGCGCTCCAAAGCTGTACTAAATAAACCACTTTGGATGGGAAGCGGCCCATTGGGTTCCCCACGGTAAGATAGGATTAGGAACGAGAATACATTGTAGGTTCCATCAAAGGAAACCTGGAGTGAAAAACACTTTCTTGGCAAAATGAAACGCCAAGTCGTGCCGAATAAACCTGTGGAGTTTTAGGCTTCAAACGCAAAGCATAAAGGAGAACTGGCTCAATGTTTTTGTGCTTTTCTTCCGTTTGAATTCCATGGGCCCGCCATTTTGGTTCTTGCAATGACTTCTGGGAAAATGTGACGTCACTGTGTTGGTGAGCTACAAGAAAAGATGGCGGATGTATACTCTTCCGTATGGTCATTCGTTTATTGAGTTGTTTCCGGGCTTGCGTGTGATGTATGCGTGAAAGATGACTCACTGTTGCGTCACAGGTTGTTCGAATGAGTCAAGAAATCAAAATAGACCGGAAGGGACTTCATTTCACAACATTCCTAAGGCAGATAAGTCGAGCAAGAGCGATTGCTCATCCGCAAGATGGTTTTTAAGTGGCTTTTAGCAACTAGTCGGACTGCCTTACCAAGCTCTGCAGCGGTTTGCTCGCTGCACTTTGAGCCAAGTTGTTTCGACGAATCTGTTGACTTGAGAATAAAACTAACTGGAGAAGGAACAAGGTGGATTAAGTGGGACGAAGTGCCGACTATTTAACCTCACAAGCCACGAGCTAAAACACGTACAACTTGAAGATTGTCCAAGACACCAGGTTCCTTAACAATCTAACCCACCTTACAAGCTGTGTGCACACAACTGCACTTGAGACATATCATTCACTGTATCTAAAGTACCTGCTGGAACACAACTGGCTTCCCTGGACTATAACAAGAATGTGGGTAGAGCACAGGTAATCTTATTCAACATTGCCTAATGAATTGCTTTTCTTGAGCAGTAACTGAAGTGGAGGGGGTAGTTTATTTTAACCCTTTCAGCTCCAAATACAGTAATTGTCATGTTCAATTCTCCTTTCTGGTTTTTTGTAACCATTCTACTTATTTTATTATTGTTCTGATAAGGAAAGTCAGAGTTGAAAATCTGGGATGAGAGGGTTAATTGACTTTACTGTGGCTTTGTGCTGACAGGTGGAGAAGTTTCCATTCCTAAGTTAATTTGAATATTTTTGCTACTTTGTATATTATTTTAAGAAATGCTTGACATCATGTACACTTCAACTCCTTAGGCTGTCATACAGTCTGAAATCCACATGGGGGAGCAGGGTTTCAAACTAGCCAATAACAAGGTGACCAAGAGATATGTGGCACACTGTTCTGGAAGCCAAGGAATACACATACCTCTAGGATATAATGGAGGATATTGTGCAGAGAGTTGTAACTGGTGAGAAAGCTGCCACACAACCAAACGTTCGCCATGGCCGCTACCATCGTGAATGGAGAGTGATCCTCTCTTCTAAATACATTATTGTACCGATGTTTTCCTTCTACAAATCTCAGTATTGTTTCAAAAACATGGGTTCCGTTGCCTCTGTAGGCCAACAAACTATAAAACATCTCTACTGTGTCACACAATCCCCGTAGTGAGTGAGTTAGTGAGTTATGGGTAGTGATGGCTGAGTGATGGGTAATGACGGATGATGACAGGTGAGTAATGGGTAATGATGGATGATGACAGATAAGTGATGGGTAATGATGGGTAATGACAGGTGACTGATGGGTAATGATGGAAAATGAGAAATGAGTGTTAGGTAATGATATGTTATGGAGCGATTATGATAGTTCTTAAAACCGAAGGACAGATATATGACCAGCTAGAAACATGCGTAATACGCATAACCTTGACAGTGGTTTGTAATAATCTTCGAAAACCTTTTGCAAAGACAAAGTGATGGTGTACCCTGCCAATTGCGGTTGCATTATTTACCATTTCTTTCAGAATAACTGATCTCCGTTTTAACAGCGAGATGCCGCCGTTTGGAGTATATTTTCAAAACATTAACAAGTGAACTGGAGTTTGTTAACAGTGAATCTGTTTCTACCAAGAATTGAACAGCCCAAACAATTTGTAAATACCTAGAGAAAATGTCAGTTGCTAAAAAATCTGTGATGATAAAATAAAAGTAAAAATACAATGTAGGTGAGTAACTGACACTCCTCCCCCCGACCCCAACTACAGATCAACCAGTCCCTGATACCTCATGTATCTGAAAGATGCTTTTATCAAGAGAATGTCGGAATGAAAACTCAAATGGTGGTTGACAGGTTAACGGCCGTTTAATATTGAGTCACCTTTTATCCAATCTTTGAAAGCCGTTCGAGAAAACATCTTCAAAAAATGACAGCTGAACTTATTAACAGCAGAAAGTAAAAATAAATCTACGTAATTATTTTATGTATTGAGAGATCTTCTAGTTGTAAAATAGTAAACTACTTACCTCTGTTTTCTTGTTTCAAGAAAAACAATATTAATACTTTGAGTATAATCTAAACACACTGCACAGCAATAACACAGTTTGTATATAAAACTGCTGAACTGGTACTTACCGATATGACAGCTGGTTGGAGGTAAAGGCTGGAAGAGTTGATCAAACAAATATTTTTGCTCGTTCTATGTGACTCAGAATATATAGAGGATATTACACGGTAGCGAGAAGATATGGATTTTATCTTCGAGTGGCAAGAACAATATCTCAAGTGCTCGGAAATCTACGGACTAGTTTTTAGGCGTCAAGGGTATTATCAGAAATGTTTGGAAATGTATCTAAAAACTTCTGAGAACTCGGAAAATTTTGTACATCCGGGACCCGAGTGGCGTATTTTCCATATCCTCACGCCCGTAAAATATGGATTCTACGAGTGGTTTAGTTCTTAGTAAAATACTCACATCCATATAATAAAGAGTACTATGTTCTCTTTCTGTTTATTAGTGGAGAGGGGCCTCGAAAGTTTATGTGGGGGCTGGGATGAGAGGGATACTTAATCGAAGGAGGCGCTTAATTGAAGAATACAGTAACTTATCTTGTATATATTCACAGGTTTCCCTGCACCAGCACAGCCACCCAAATGCAGATCACCACTGGGGATGGAGAACGGAAAAATCCCAGATGGACACCTCACTGCTTCATCTCAGAGTGGAAACTACGTACCAAGTGCCGCACGGCTGAACCAACACACGTACGAAGGCTTGAAATACGGTGGATGGGCGGCAGGAGCCAACAATCAGCATCAGTTCCTTCAAGTGAACTTTGGTCAATGGGTGCAGATCCAGCGCCTGGCCACTCAGGGACGGTCCGATGCTGGTCAGTGGGTCTCCATGTACACGCTATCCTACGGTTATGACGGGGTATCATTCGAGACCTACCAGCAGAACCATCGTGAAGCGGTGAGAAGTACTTCCATTGACATTGCTGTTGTATTGATCGGCTTATGGTCATACAAAATCCGCTCTACTATTGTGATTATGAATATGATTATAATTGTGATTGTGATTGACGATGACAATGAAAATGATAACCATAATGATAATGACAATGACAATGATGATAGCAATGACAATGACGATGATAATGCCGAATATGATTCAGAATAGGATTATGAATATGGTTATGACTGTTATTTTGCAGCTCTTTCCTGGCAATAAAGACCACTTTAGCGTCGTGGATCATCCTCTAGTACCGCCGATAATTACACGATTCATCCGCATCAAACCGCAAACCTGGCAATCCCACATTTCAATGAGGGTGGAGTTTTACGGTTGCACTACAGGTAAGTTTATCAAATGTTGTCTGAGCACGACGTAAAGGTACAACTAAGGCCTAGAGCTTCTCCAATAAGTGAGTATCAGGTATGCTATTTACAAGAGAAAGTAATGGGACATAGAGAATGTCTAGATAAAGGGGTTATGCTAAAGATATTTTTAAAAACATGAAATGGTTCCTCGAGAATACACTTTCATACAAACAAGTTTTCAATGCGCGGATGGACAAATTGGAAACTTGTTTGGATCCAAATTGTATCATCTGAGGCCACATCCCTTTTGCGAAAATATACTTAGTGAAATTAAGATATCCCAAACCTATTATGCCATCTCTTGCTCTTTATAGTTTCTGGCACTTTCTCATGTACTTGAGTTTGTACATGTTGGATAACTGAATATTCAGAGTGTAACATTATGTGTGAAATGTATTTATTTGGAGACTATATTCTTTGTTAAAACTGTTGTTGACTGGAACCACCTATCCACGGAAACTGTGGCCAGCTCTTCGATCTTCACCTTTGTTAAGAAGCTCGGCATAGACTGACGACATTATCATCCCCCCCTGGGGCGTGTTTCTCCGTTGGGAGTTTTGCCGCAGTAAGCGATAGATAGATAGAGATAGATATTTCATTGGTATCGTATCGGTATTATAGGGACAGATTAACTCGTGTGTTGTGTTTGGTTGTTTTGTTTCAATATCATGCAGCAAACTCAACTTGAATAGCTAATTTGTCCGTAAATGCAACATGAACTTGTTCAGTGTATAATAATCTCGAAATTCCTTCATACTGCACTCGTCTAACGCCTCAAGCCGAAGACATTAGAAGACATTGCTTGGTATAGGGACAAGCAATTATCAGTATGATACCATACCATACCATACCATACCATACCATACCATGCCATGCCATGCCATGCCATACCATACCATACCATACCATACCATACCATAACATAACATAACATAACATAACATACCATTTGTTTTGTTGCTAGGATTCAAAATACCGGCAATCGGTTGTGCATTGCCTCTCGGTATACAAAGCAAGCTCCCGGATACAGCATTCACAGCCTCATCCATTGACAGTGCGGCTTGGGAACCCACTAATGGAAGGCTGAACAACCAAAAGAAAGGCGGTCGTTATGGCTCTTGGTGCAGCCGGAATGGCGATCCAACCCCCTGGATTCAGGTAACAAGACTTTATTTCAAGTAGTCTGGTTTGCATTAAATTCCGTTTGGTTTACACTAAATTCCGCTTGCTGTACACTAAATTCCGCTTGCTTTACACTAAATTCCGCTTGCTTTACACTAAATTCCGCTTGCTTTACACTAAATTCCGCTTGCTGTACACTATATTGCGCTTGCTTTACACTAAATTCAGCTTGCTGTACACTATATTCCGCTTGCTTTACACTAAATTCAGCTTGCTTTACACTAAATTGTTTTATGCTAAATTTCTGCTTGGTTTTACACTAAGTTCCGCGTGGTTTACGCCAAATTAAATAATCACATATCTAAACGCGTATTCGTGGAGTGATTGTTAATTGAAATGATTTTTTTCAGTTTGATTTTGGAAAGGCTGTAAAAGCAGTGAAACTCGCGACTCAGGGACGTCCCGATGCTGATTGGTGGATAAAACAATACACTGTCTCGTACAGTTTGGATGGTTTTACCTTCACGGAGTACGACAATGGACGGGTAAGCAAGCCATGGTATAGGAAGTTAATGTCGTCACCACTTTCCTTGTAGTATGATTTTCCGCTTGCTGAAGCATGAAGTAAGCGGCAAATGTTTTTCTCTAGAGGGGACTGGGTTCTAGCATGTGGGAGGTAAGGGTCATGTGATGTGTAAAAAATCAGTTTTACCTTGTTGCTCGCACTTCTTGCCCTGCCAACCCGAATTGAAGCAATACTCATAAAGTTTCATTTAAAATAGAAGTGTTTTGCAGCCGAGGTTCTCTTTAAATACATAAATGAACAAGCTCTGTCATCGGCGACACCTCGGATTGAGTATGTGAGAGATATGTAGCAGTTAAAGCACTAATATTTCATCCGTATTGATAGAATACAATTACTAAACATAGTATTTTTGGGCATTTTATTTATATTGAAGGACCTTACTTTTTGGACACTGCCACTTCTTTGTGAACTTTTTATGAGAATATTTAAAATTAAATTAAAAAGTTGGACTCCTTTACTTCTAATTTAAATTTACAAATGTATTATTTTGTCACAATAATTATATAATTTTCGATGCCTCTTAAAGTTCCTGTCTCTGTATTTAACAGTCAGATCTATATAACCGCTGTTACGGTGTCTGGTTCACCGCCCCACGCGAACTCAACCAATCCCAGACATCCCAATTAAATTGAAGCTCACTGATTGGTCAATATTTGTAGAGCATTCATAAGACCCCTCCACTTGTAATGAGACATTAGTTTAACTGAGACATTTTAGTTTCTCCAAAAGTACTTTAAAAGAAATTCCTAATTTCTAAAACGATAAAAGAAGTATTCTATAATTATGTTGTTTCTTTATCCTTATTTACTGTACAAATCAAACGGCTTTTGTTTTATTGGCATTTATCGTCAAATCTGAGCATTGTCCAATAGCTCCAATTCTTGGTTTGCACTGACGTCACAAAAATAAATTTTGGTAACCAGGGGCAAAAGATGTTTCTGAGCTAGGGCCTTGTAAAGGGTACAAAAATGCACATGCATAACGTGGCGAAATTTTGGAGCAAGAATGCATTTAGTAGCCGAGATATGGCACAACAAAAATCAGAAAGATTTACAGAAATATTTATGCAGCGGCCATGTTGGTACACTACTCTAACATATCGGCAAAATCTCCAAAGTTATTGGCACAGCCACATTTACAGTGTAACCCATATAGTTTTATTATAGATCTAAACTAAATTCACTTTCAATGATTTATCAAGCCAAAATATTCTAAATGGCACAAGTCTGTTTATTTTCGTGACTCGCCGGTAGGCCGGCGGGATACTCGAAAGGTTTGTGGCGAAGAAATTAAAAAACATCCATAACTCTGAATCAAAACATTCCATCATGCCAAACGTTTGCAGCAGGACTTGAACAACAAAACCCTACAACATATAAAAGACACAATTTCAGAAGACCCATACTTTCTATTTAAGTTTTTTCATGACCTCACTTGCAAACCATCTATATTTTTAAACAGTAAGAAAGGGATTCCTCTGTCCCATCTGGTAGAAAAAGGTATCATCAGAATACTGTTGAATCAAGTAGATATCTTCTCCTATTTCAACTTCTATTTGTTTCAGATCTTTTCAGGTAACACTGACCGCAACAACTATGTTGTCAGCAAGTTCACGAAACCAATCATTGCTCGCCATATCAGGATCAACTCCAAGGCAGTCAATGGTCGCGCTTGTATTAGAGCTGAGTTCTTCGGATGTGAGTCAGGTATGTAAAGGTAGTTGATTTACTAAAATCTACACAGGATACTACTGACACACCACATTTGATTCTTAAAAATGCAGTATTCTTTTTGGCTTGTATGATATAGTTATGTTTTTATTTCACCACGGCAATTATATACTTAAACCACCAAGTTTTGGAAATATTAAATATTCCCATTATAGAAAATGATAAAGATAATGATGATTGATGATGATAATAATAATGATAACGGTGACGATGACGACGACGAAGACAATGACAACGACCATGATATTTATGACAATGCCGATGACGATGATGATGACGATGACAATTATGACGATATTAATGTCGGCTGGATTTCGACATTGACATTGACAATGACAAATATGGGGTAATTAGGTTCCGATATATTGCGTAACACTCAAACTGAGCTCTTTTAAAAAGCTCAGCGTAGATCAACATATTTGCAAAATCAAGCAATGTTCTTGATAGTAAACTGGAAAGAGGAGACAAGAGCTACTTTTCAGAAGCTAAAACCAATCACTTTGACGAGAACCACGCCCAGAATGTTCCCCCATCAAACACAGATTACCACAAGTTTTTTTTGCTTCCCCCAAAATAATGCGAGAATGGAACAGCTTGACCTCTGATATTGTCAACGCAAATTCTGCCACTTCATTGAAACTGAGGATTGATAGAGTTCTGACAAACTAGCGTGCATTGCTGGTCTACTAATTTACTTACTAATTTATTTATTTATTTATTATTACTTATCATTTTATTAACTGACAACTGACCGAACTTGTAAGAATCCTTTTTATAGATAGTGACAAGTATTGGAAGTTGAATAAGATGGAAAATATGATTCTGGTACCTGGGTTCATCTTAAAATGTTTCAACGAGCATCCTCGTCACTTGTATGCGGGAGCCCCTCCCGGTTTACAGAATGACATAAAGGTACCACTAGTGGTGCTAACAAGTTACATGTTCCCCGAAAATCACTGTAGGTTTCACTGCTCCCAGTATGTCAAAGTGTTCCAACCCGCTGGGAATGGCGAATGGAGTTATCAAGGACACTGCAATCACAGCAACAAGCGAATACAACGCAAATTACAAGGCAATGAACGGTAGACTGGGCTATAACCTTCATAACAGCAACTACTACGGTTGGCTGTCCTCGGCTGTTGACATACATCAGTGGCTCCAGGTGACATTTAAGACCTGGACTAAAGTTGGAGGCATCTCAACCCAGGGCAGAGGAGATGCAGGGCAATGGGTGACGTCCTATACTTTGGCCTACAGTTACGACGGAGTGGACTATATGCCGTACAAACAGAACGGACGGACAGCGGTAAGAGTACTTATGGAGACAAAGATTTTGTTTGATTTGACGCACATGAAAGTTCAAATTAGTGATTCGGTTTTTGGGATAGTTGTTGGACAGAAATAATTTTATGTAAAGGAACGCTAAGGGACCTATTAACATTTTAATTAACATTTAAAAATACTGTTGTGGACCATAGGCCGTACAAACAGAACGGACGGATTTGGAATAAGCACAAGAATAATGAATTACGCATGCGTAGAGGTGACGTTTGAAAGTACACGTGAGATTCCACGTGACTGCCTTGGTAAAATAAGGAAGTTTATGTGCTTGTGCTTGTGTCGTTCATGTCCTCACCATTACAATTTGCGAAATAAGCACAAAAAATACGCACAAGAAGAACGGACGTGTTTGTTTTCTTGTGTTAGCGCTTATGCTGTGTTTATGCTGATTTCATGGCTGTCCTCAATGGCTTGTACTTTTCTTATGCTTATTTTTGTGTTTATTCTTATTTCACCAGTGAAAACCAGCCTTAATAGACACAAAGGTCTTGTCTGATTTGACGTAAATTAATTTTATACTGTACGAAACCTGTAAGAGTCTTGTACTGTGAAACAGAAATGATTTTATGCAAAGGAACGCAAGGGGACCAATTAATGCTTAATACTGTCCTGCTCACAGTAGTGGCCCACCACCTAGCCCAACCATAGTATTATCGACCCGAGTTTATATCCATTTTAATGAAAGTTGCACAGTTTAGATTTGGAGGTAGGAGTTGTCCAAATCGATTTTGATAATTCACGTGTTTCTAGACATATCAACCAGATGATGTTTATTATGATATTATTAAAATGCCTACACAACTTATCTCAAGGTTTTCCAAGGGAACAAAGATAACTATCACGTGCAGTCTCATAAGATTGACCCACAGTTTGCTGCCCGCTCATTACGCGTTCATCCCCAGACGTGGAATGGCCATATTGGAATGAGGATAGAGTTGTTTGGTTGTACAGAAGGTAAGTTTACCGCAGGAATTTAGGCAAGGCAGATGTTATGTCTCCAAGAATTAGCGAATACAAATCGACCAGGCGCACGTTTAAGATGGAACCACAGTTCATTGCTCGATCAGTCCCCAATGATAAATTGTTAACATCCATTAAAATGTACTAAGGGGTCTCCATTGGTCAGTGCCCCATTAATTATGTTCAGATACCTTAAAACGCCGTTAATCGTTGAAACAAGGATCAGACATGTATAAGTGATAGTTCTTCTTGAAACGCCTCTGTCAGAAATGTCTGATGTTGCATAAGACAATTTTTCATCTTTTGATATTTAATTTCGCCAAATGTAAAGAAAAGTTATCGAGTAGAATTTGGGAAATCCTACATATTTTGAAAATATTAAAGTAAACTCTAAACATATTTAGAGTAGCCCCCTTTCAGACTTTGTGAATTGTGAAACTGTGTTCATACCCTTAATTGCGATAGGTATCAGGAACTATCAGGAAACACTGCCTTTTGTTTTAGTGCAGACTATGTTATACGTGTGGCAATAATCCCTTCAAGAATGAATTTGAGCATTTAATGACAGGGTGGTTGACTGGGAACCTTTCTTGACCTATCTGATTTAATGAACTTGCTCTTGTAAGAAACGTCACTTGTTTGTTTTCTGCACCACGCAAAATGAGCATTTAATGACAGGGTGGTTGACTGGGAACCTTTCTTGACCTATCTGATTTAATGAACTTGCTCTCGTAAGAAACGTCACTTGTTTGTTTTCTGCACCACGCAAAATGAGCAGAATGACAGTTAAAAAAAGGAGTTCAAAAGATTATTTGTTTGCGAAATAAAGGTTTTTCATTTTTCCGTGCATCAGACGATCTCAGACGGTTGAAGGTCAATTCAAAATTTTAAACGTCTTGTCTGTAATTTTGAAATCTACAAAGAAGATCTTCTGATTACGGTTCTCACGTCACTTCCGCGAACTGTAATGTTTGAACTCCTACACCAACAATATCAGTTGCTCTCAGCATTTTGGGCATAAGATATTGCTATTTATCCGCTCTGGTCTTGTGGGATCTACTGACAACGTATATGCTCTACCAAACAGGTTTCACCCCCCCAACTATTGGATGTGCGGAGCAGCTTGGAATGCAAAGTGAGGAGATCCCAGACACTGCTATCATTGCTTCGTCTTTCTACAATGCTAACTCCCGGCCGTTCAACGCTAGACTGAACTTTGAACCACATAACAGCCGATATGGTGGCTGGAACTCTCGTGTTAATGACAACAAGCAGTGGCTTCAGGTAAAAATTGTACTCCTAAACGTTTCTCTTGAATGAACAAATCCAATTTTTAATTTTTAATTTCAATTTGATACTTTCCTAATTAAAATTCTTAAACAATTTTTTAGCTGCAATAAAAATAGTCACATCTTTTTAAGCATTTCTGTAAGAATTAAAAAATCTGGTAAACATTTTTCATCTATTAATACAGATTATTTCGATATTAAACATGTACAATTTGGAGTGTTATATGATGTAGGTTTTTTCGTGTTAATATTAACATGAAAATAGTTTATGTTATAGCATTACATGCATGTTTTTAAGTTCCATTTGAAATATGACATCTAAAAAGCAGTAGGATAACTTTAGAGTAAAGTTTGCAGCATTAGTATGGTTATGAGAATCGATTTATTTTGATAACGATGTATCTCTTTAGCTCTTACGTACGTAATTTAAACGTTTACATCTCTATCAAGATCTTATTATGTTACTGCTCTTGGCACTTTGCTTAATACCTGTCTTTAAACCAGTCATTGTGCAAATTTATTTCCTCTACTATTGGAGAATATTAACAATTATTGTATATCAAGATTTATCCCATGCCATCAACGTTACAGCCCATTACAAAGCTCGATAGTTATGTAATGAATACCATGAATATCGCACTTACAACTTGATTTTCTTTGTACACACACACTCACCTAGAGCTTGGTTTGTACAGTATTAAGAAGTCCTTGAATCAAGCCACATCCTTGAAAAGTCCTTGAATTTTAGTGAGGCATATTAACGTTACCGTACATGGCCAAGCTATATGACTGCTAATCAGTAGTAATGTTCCGTAGAAACTCAAGAACATTTTAATCAGACTGTTAGCTTGTCTGAACATTCATAACAACTAGAATTTTGGAAGGAAAGAGACATATCTGGCCCATGACAATACAAATTTGTTCTTTAAAAGTCCTTGAATTTTGGTTGGCCAATGTTGTACGAACCATGCAATGACCATGTAAAGGGTCGTGTGACCACACATCAAGTTCACGGTATTCCACTTGAAATCATTTTATAACTGGTATTTTTTAACAATTACGGTACGTAGACACTATCTTCTTAAACTAATTGACCTTACATGCGGAACTTTTGTTGATGAAATGTAGATTTTGCGTTCTGAATCAACAAATTGTTGTTGTTATTAATATTTATTGTCTTTTTAAAAGTATAAATAATATGTAACCACGTAATTTTCGTCCCTTTTGTAAGTGCATGAGAAATTATATTACTTAATATATTCCATTATCCTCTGTGATTTCTGTGATTACAGGTGGATTTCGGAAAAGCATTCAAAGTTGTAAAGGTAGCGACTCAAGGACGCTTCGAGGCCAACTGGTGGACCACCAAGTACACCGTCTCGTTCAGTCAGGACGGTATTCACTTCACCAAATATGGCAATGGAAAGGTAAAAACAATAACGTGGGATGATATAACGCAACATAAGAGATGCGCGCTTGGCTCCTCTATGGGTAACTGGAGTAGTAAGTGGAGTGTATGATGGAGAATGATGGAGAATTAGGAGAAATGATAAGGAATGATTGGGAATGATAACAGTGTGGTGCAATAGATGGTAACACGTGAAACAGACCCCCACTTGGCTCCTCTGTGGGTAACTGGAGTAGAGAGTGGAGTGTATGATGGAGAATGATGGAGAATTAGGAGAAATGATAAGGAGTGATTGGGAATGATAACAGTGTGGTGCAATAGATGGTAACACGAGAAACAGACCCCCCACTTGGCTCCTCTGTGAGTAACTGGAGTAGTGAGTGGAGTGTATGATGGAGAATGATGGAGAATTATGAGAAATGATAAGGACTGATTGGGAATGATAACAATGTGGTGCAATAGATGGTAAAACGAGAAACAGACCCCCACTCTTGGCTCCTCTTTTGGCGACTCTTTAGTTAATTGAAGTAGTGAGGGGAGTGAATGCCAGAAAACGATGGAGAATGATGAAAGCTGATAAGGAATGGTTATGAATGATAACAATGTGGGGTAATAGATTTGCAACTTTCATGAGTATGCTAATTCCAATATGGCAGATAAATTTGTGGGGAAAAGCCGTGGAATACGCATTTAGTATTTGTTTTAAGTTTGTTTGTGCTATCAGCTATCAGTTTGTTTATGCCAGCTACGCATGACAGCTGCCACAAACAAACTCTAAAAACAAAGACAAAACGCGTATTCTACGGCCTTTCCCCACAAATTTGTCTGCCATATTGGAATTAGCGTACTCATGAAAGTCGCAAATGGTAACACGCGAAAGAGAGCCACCACGTAGCTCCTCTGTGGGTAACTCTTTACGTAATTGGAAGAGAGAGAATGATGGAGAACGATGGAGAATTACATAAAATGATAAGGATGATTAGGATTAGATTTCGTAGAACTCAACACGTAAAATAGACCCCCACGTAGTTCTTCTGCGGGATACATTTTACTTAAGGTCATTGACTCATAAAATACACCACGTCTAGTAAATTAGTGTCTACATAGAGAAAAAATGTTATATTATTTTTTACAATATATTATTGATATCTTTCAGACGTTTGAAGCTAATCGAAACCGCAACATGTACGTAGTTAACAAGTTCGAGCCTGCGATCATCGCCCGCTTCATCAGAATTCACCCAACGGGTTACAGCAGTCATACAAGTTTGAGGGTGGAATTCTTCGGCTGTAAATCAGGTTTGTTCTTTTATCTTTATTATCTTTATCTTTTAATAGTTTAATTGCGTTATAGCAAGCTAATAGGGAGCTTAAGCAACCAGGACGGCAACGTCGACTACGACAGAGAACAAAAGGCTTAAGTACAGAATACAATAAACTGCACGTCGGAATGCACCAAGCTGGCGACCTGTTCACCGTCGTCTTCAGAAATACAACGTGAAAAGCACAAATCTAGGATCTTGTAGACAACGTGAACGTGGAAATAGAAAATATCCTGTTATTAGTTTGGCTTCAAAACTAAGGTTTCCACT
>JAOBYG010412174.1:0-15933 GCA_025403545.1 Epizoanthus stellaris
AGGTTGTCTAACATATATCTGCCATCTCCTTATCTTGCAGGCATGTTGGCCACCTTGTGACAATATTTAGGGAAAAAATTAGGATTTTTTCCCCTAAAAAGTAGGGATTTTTAGGGATGAATGGTTGGAAAATAGGGCTATTTTAGGGATTTTATTCAGGTAAGAATGAGCAATTTGTCAATTTTAAAAAAATTTGAAAAGTTGTTTTTGAAAAAAAAATTCAAAATTGATATCGGTTGTGCACAATCATCGGAAAAAAAGAAAAAAATAGGGATTTTTAGGGAAAAATTGAAGAAAAGCTGGACAAGTAGGGCATTTTTGGGCAAGTGGAAATACTTACTGGGAGTTTTAGGATTTTTAGGGCCACCAACATGCCTGTATCTTGAGACCATTGTCAAGTGTTATGGACTGGTCCTCTTAAAGCTATTTATTTGACAATAAATGGAAACTGAAATGCTGTTGACTGAGGATTAAAGATAGTACATGTATGTTGCTAAATTGTGTCAAAAAGTACCTACGTAAATCCTGGGGGGTACTTCCTAGAGTCGAATGTTGGGGAGGCTCGTTTAGGGGTTTGCTTAGACCAAAGCGAAGTGTTAAAAAATTGGGTATTTTTTAGGGGTAAGCAGCCAGTAAACAGGCTCTTGACCCCTGGGTTCATGACTAGTAGACTGAATTCTGAAATAGACCTTTATCATGTTTTGAATGTCAATCTAAATCTTGATGTTAGCACTTTTTAAATACCAGAAATGGAAAGAGCAGGTCAAAGTAGGTAAGTAGCAAAAATTTGGGGGTTTTATCTCAAAAAATGCGACGCTGGCTAACATCAAGATTTTGATTGACATTCAAAATGTGATAAAGGTCTATTATGCAGAAAACTCACACCACAGTAGTGTGGGTTTTCTGCATAATTTACTCTGACAAAAGACGCAGTTCTAAGGCACCCAAAAATGTAGTAAATTTTCAACTTAACAACAACAAAGTTTTTTACAATATATAAAAGATTTTTAGATCAGTTAAAACCCCAAATCGTTTTTAACATTATGAATACTGATCGCCCAAACAGCATCTCATAATTATATTCCTTACCTTCAGCTTTCAGCTCTGCGAAAGCCGAGTATGAGGGGGGACTGGGGAATACCTTGCAGCCTGTCGTCATGAAGGTCCTTGCCAACTGTGGTGAGGCAAACATCACCATTACACAGCCACACCCTTTCTTCTTGAATCCACTCTTGGCAATCTTCGACAGATGGAGCCGCAGTTCTTCTTTGCGGTTACAGTAGTAAACAAAAGACCTGATGTAGCTGTTGATTCGCCCAAAGAAGCAGATCTTCTTGTGTTCACGCCAGTTGATTCTGCGGCAGTCCCGGGAACAGTAGTATGTGAAGCATGCCGGACAGGAAGTGAACGACGTCTTCTCCAATCCAAACAGGATTTCCTCTTTACCACAGTAGGTGTTTGCACATGTTACAACTGTTCTAGAGTTCCTGCGAAGGCCAGCATATGGGGTTTCCCCTGCATATGAAAATTCTGACATCGGTGTCTGTGGCCTTGTTGATAATGTGTCTGACATGTCATCTTGCATGGACAGGTCAATTTTACTGGACGGTAACAGAAAAAGTTCAGAGGTCATCATGTCATCGCCATCAAAGTCAATTCCAGTATTCTGACTCAGCCACATCCGTGTGTGCAAGTTGAGTTTCGATACATTTGGTGATATGGTTTCTCCTTGTTTGTGAAGGTTCGGCATTGATTTACCACCGTCCATATCTCTCAAGCTTTCCTCCCATCCACTTGAGAATGGCTGATCTTCAACACTCTTACCATATGGTGGGCCTGATCTTAGAACTGCTTCCTCGTCAGACGCAGCACGTTCACGAGGGACAAACACATCTGACCTTGGGCGGGGCTTTCGCACAGGATTTCCTGCACCATTAACAGGTCTAAATGCCGATCCAATAAATGATGGCAGCTCATTGTCAGATTTGTTTCTTGGGTTGAGATGCTGCAATTCTTCTTCGGTTGACTCATCTGTGACTTGCGCCTCATAATACTGGGGGTTGCCACTCTTCGCACCAACCATGACAGCTGCTGTAATTATATCTTCCTCTCTGGGAGTTCTGGAATCTGATGGGGTACTTGCTATGAAACCAAGTGAGTATGGCTCAAAATCTGATGCAACACTGCTTCCTTGTGGAAATGCTGTCGGTGTAGTATTGGTTGGTGTTGATGACGACTCGTCCTCCGTATCACTCTCAGAAAACCGTACATTAGTACTTGTAGCTTCCAGGGATGCCTTTGTGTGACGATGGCGGACACGTTGTGGTGTCAACTGTCCTTGGACAGATGATGTCTCCGAGTCAGCATCATAACTGCCAACTTCATGGTCTCCAGACGATGCCCTTGTATGTCGCAGTGATGCCAAATTTACCGGTGAGGTTATGCTGTCTACTGGCAGTTGATTGGCTTGATAGCCTGGTGGGGGTCTAGATTCAACAAAAACATCATCAAGTTCTTCATCTGCATATCCATCATTTACTGGGAATGCATGAATCACTGGTACTTCACTTGCATCGATAGTCTCCACGACAGGTTCAGGCGGCTTGGTTTGCAAGCCATGGCGATATGGCGAACGTGCATTATCTTCCTCATTGCTGAAGATATTTACTATAGTTTCCGATGCTGGGTCAAGACGTGCATCAACACGAGTTGTTTTCTCCATCTTCTTGATCTCTTTGACAAGAATTGGTGTTGGATTTCTCGCACCAACAGCAACTGCCTGTACTGTGATTTGCTCTGCTGGAGAGATTGCCTTTTCTCTGCTAACTGGGGCAGCTTTCACTGTTTTTGGTTCTGCAAATAATCCAAACACTGCATCATCCTGTTTGGCGGCTGGTCTACCTTTCTGTTCTCCTCTCACATCTCCCCTTTCTTCGATGGCATTTTTCTTCTTGATGACACCAGATTGTGGTTCTGCACTCACAACAAATACAGTTTCTTTGTGTCCTTTAATCTCGTGAACCTTTCTCTCCACGACCACTGGAGAGCGACTTTCTCTGTTTAAGCTCTGCTTCGGTTCCAGGTGGTCGGGAGTTGGAGGCGAGCTTTTCTTTCCTTTTAGTGATAATTCTGGTGAAACAGATGATGGTCGTGGTTCAGCACTTACTGCAAATATAGTCTCTGTTTTCCGTTTAGTCTCCAGTTTTCTTGTTTGACTAAGTGGTGATGATACACTTTGCTTGCTTCTAGCGTCACTTGCCTGTGGACTGTGGCTACTCCGAGTCCTGCTGAATTCTGGCTTATTGGCCTCGGGTGCAGAACTGGAAAGCACCGGAAATGTAGTTTCGTTTGTTATTCTCTCCTGGACTCTAACATGAACCGGTGGTGGCGAGATGTTTTTCTGGCTAGCATTGCTGACATGTTCTGGACTCGCATGACTCACTGGATGGCTAGATTTGGACTCCACATCCACTGGGGCAGGTTCAGAATAAACAGGAAATGTGGTCTCTTTGATTACATCGCTTGCCTCTGGTCCATGGCCATGCCCAACTGTTGCTATCATATCTTCATCATGATTAGGAATCATCATTTCTGAAAAGGGTTCAGCACTTATAGCAAATATTGTTTCTTGTGTTCTACTGCAAGGTGGAGAATGTTGAGAAGCACTTCCCTGGATCACATTCTCCCGTAGTTCTGGACTTCTCCTGTTCTCGTGAATGCCACACCCAATAATGGGCGGGGAAAGGCTCCCTGTCTGTGTGTCATCCCTCAGTTCTGGACTGCAGTATCCGGACTCTAAGCTCGGTGCTTGTTTGCTTCTAGATGTTTCCTCGTCCTTATATGGGACCATAATTTCTACTGGTGTCCCACTTCGCAATCGCTGAACAAGTGGCTCTGTCTCTTCTTGGTCTTCAAGTGAGTCACTCTCCAGCTCTTTGGTGATGTCACTTATGGCCGACCTCATCTGGTCAAGGTCGCTCATTGACTTCCATCGGGCATTACCAGGGGATTTCTTGCGTACATTCAGGACAATGATTCTCCTTCGGTCTGGTAAGTTCTCTTGCATGGTAATCTTAGCTGTGTATGTCTTTGGTTTTCCTTCTGACTCAATGGCATCACCACTGTACATGGGAGACAGAGCATTTTCCAGTCTTTTACCAGGTGCAGCTTCAACGTCTGATGTACTGGCCCTAAAAACTGTTTCTTCAACTCCAAAAGAAACTTCCTGAAGTTTAGGTTCATGAAGTTTGTTGGTGCTTTTGCTTAAGTTGCTTCGCTTAGTTGGAGCTGCTGTGTCTCTATTCTGCTCTGACAGTGGTATTAGGTTCTTATCCTTGTGTCTACTTAATGCATCCTCTGAACTGTCTCGAAGTCCATTCTTCCCCACTGGTAAATGTTCGGCCGCCTTGCTCACACGTCCTGTTAAAATAATCCTCAGCCCCATGTTCTGTGATCCTGCGCTTGGTGGCTCCAATTGAACCTTGGATGAGAAATCAAGGCTCTTGTGGCTTGGGAAGTCTTCTGTTTCAACTGGCTTAGAGCTAAGAGACTTTGATTGCCTTTCAGGTAACCGAGTTATCCCACTGATTAAATACTTTGATCTGGTCCTGGTTGGATTTAGAATGCTATACTCAGCAAATTCTTCCTCTATCTCAATAGCTTCATCATTTTCAATGATTTCCGGTGTTTCAAGAGTAAAGGACAAACTCTCTGAATCAGAGACAAAATCGATTTCATCCAGTGAAATGTCCGAGAGTTCACACTCCTCATGCGTCGTACAAGTTGCTTCAGTTTCCTGGAAATTTTCTGCTGCTTTTTGAACTACAGAGAACTTTGTTTGCTCTTCCTCTTCTTCAGTTATATAGTCGACTTCAGAAGTTTCAATATGACAGACCTGATGTGCCTCGCTCTCTTCACATACTGCTTTGTCGGCACTGCACTCTGTTTTCTTATTGGTCAGTTCATAATCTGGGTGAGTATGTTCCAATATGACAACTGACTCTGGCACAGTAGGTTGCTCTGCATGTTGTTGGGTATCTGGTATATTTTCAGTTATGGCTACAGCTTTCACTTCAACTATCTCATCCACTGGCTGGCTAGCTGCAGGGGAGTCTGCTAATTCATATTCGTGCCCCTCTTGTATGTCTGTGGCGGCATTCACTTCAGTTATTTCTTCTAATGGTAAATCCTTCTGTGTTGTGTCTAACTGGCCCAGCACGGGTGTCACTCCTGGCTGATCAACTGATGATAATTGGGTGTCACTCTTCCCTTTGACTGTCACACTCGACCTTTCTAGCTTTGGTTTAAGGTCACAAACTGTCTCTGATTCTAAAGTTACAATTGCAATGGAAACCTCATCTGATCGAGATCCAACATCTATCTCATCAAGCCTGTATTGTGTATTTGCATTATGTTCATTTACAGCTGCTTTTGTATGGGCCATATTCCCTGATATTGTGTCTTGGTGCATGACTTTGTCTTGGGCTATTGCCCCATGATTTGTTTTCTTTGTTTTAGAGGATCTTGTTGTATACATTTCGGTATCTTGTATTTCATTATTTTCAATAAGTTCATCCATGCTAGTTTCCTGTGCTGGATTGTTTCTCATATGCACTGGTTGTGCAGGCAAGTTTTTGGTCTGTGTGATTTCTGCCACAATTCTCTCCACATCTTCCTCACTCCCAATTTTTGCTCTTTTACTTTCAGCATCGTGTCTACCAGCTTCTGTACTCTCAATAATCTTGTCCAAATCAGTTACTGAAACTGGGCGTTTAAAATACAAGCTAAATTCTCCACCTTCTACAAATTGTTCGTGGTCATCTAGATCAATATCGTCTATATCAATGTCAGTCTCAAACGTGTTGGGGTCCATGTCAACCTTCTGTTGTGATTTGTTGTCATCAGCTGGCCCGGCGAAATTTTCAAACTTCGGTTGTAAATTCGTTTCTCCGCACGAGTCAATTACGATTTCTGGGAGACTTGCAGAATCCTTCACGTTTTCTACAGTAGTTTCAGTCTTGTGGTGAATATCGACTGCATTTTCTGCTTCTGAACTCATAGAGAAAAATGTCCACGCGTGCGTGTTATGCTGGTTTTCGCCCGTGACTGGCTCGTCCAAATCACTGATATTGACCCCCGACAAAATATTCGTGAATTCATTAAAATTATAATCTTTTGTATCTCCATTCTGTTCTGAACTATCCGGTATTTGGAGTATGAGTTTATCTTTGGGGCATGGCTCCCCTAAGTTATCCTGGAATGTCTCTTCCATTTCTGTTTTATCATCCAAATCGTTGTTCTTTGAAAATGAACTAGTCTCAGGTTGCGAGCTTTCTGATAGAAATTCTGCAGTTTGCGCTGCGCTTTCTGCACAGCTGTCATTAGAATGCACGTTCTCCTCGTGTTCCATAACTGGCCTAATACATACAGTTTCATCCTGGGACACATATCCGTTCATTTGAGCAGAAGAAACAGAGTCTGCAGCTAAACCCACGTTCAAATCCGTCAAATCGCCAGCCTTGTACGGTGTCTCGTGGCCACCGGAAATAGGTTCTCGTGCGACAAAATGTTCGCTTTCCTGCAAAATAACAGGTCTAACATCAATTGAATATAAAATATTGTGTAACCACTTATTAGTTTTTACTAATCATGAAAAATATTCTCAACTGTGCTAAATTTTACAAGATTGGCCGTTCATTGGCCTCGGAGACAACTTCACTACACAATGAAACGCTCATCTTTGTTGAATAATTTTCTCTTTCCTTGGCAACTAAATTTTTATCATTAGCTTGTCTCTCTTGTTTATTACTATTAGCTACTAGTATAGTTTTTATTTTACTTACCGATTTATTTTCTTGAGAATGGAGTCCATCTAAACCATTTAGAGTTTTGTTTACATCAACCGATACTCCAGAATATATCGGTGTTGTGTATGAAATGTTTGAAGAGCTCTTCAACTTATCAGAAATTTGTCTAATGGCATCATCGTTCGCTTCATCGCTACCTCCTGACGACTCGCTCTCTTCCTCTTCAGCTTCTTCGGTAATTTTTGGCAAAAATCCGGGGAAAATCAGGCTCATTTCCTCCATAGATCGCCTACGGTGTCGATCTTTCGATTCGCTATCCTCGCCGTCCAAATCATCACCTTCCTCCCAGTCATACTTGGAGCACAAAATGGAAGTTTCGCCGTCTTCAATTGCGATATTTTCTGCTTTAGCAGCCAACGTGCTGCTTTTAGTTCTGACTGGAGCCTTAGTGGAAGACTTAGAGACGACAACCTTGGGTTTGTTGCAGTCTTCATCGGCCAACTGTTGAACAATTCTCATTGCAACTTGTGTTTCTTTGTCTTGTTCCTCGTTGGCAGATGGCTTGGCGGCGTCCTCTTCATTGAAATAATAATACGTTGCCACGATAGACAGTAGTGTAAAAATGAGTCCCCAAAGAAATAATGAAATATTTCGGCCGTCGCCAATAATTTCATCATCACTTAATGTCGCTGGTGTCCCATAAACTTGAACCTCCATGGCAAAAAACCAGAGGAGAGAAATCCACTTCACACACATGATGATGATGATCTCAGATCTGTGCCGAGAAGTGTCCGGTCACAACAACTGCAACTTTCCTGGTGTAAAATGTCAGATCTAATATCCTCACGTCTTAAAATAGTGATAAAGGTTTCCACCAAACACATCCAGACACAATCACTGCGGCCTGATCTCTAGCAACGCAGTTCCCAAGCGAAGTTCGCCTTCACTAAGAATCCTGCTTATGAACAGTCACAGTGGCTCTGAATACAAAGCCTGTAATTTGCATATTGGTGTCACAAACTTTGCCTCCACCACGCGCGCCAACACAGAACACTCGATCAAGTTCCAAGCTCTCTTTGGAATTACTGAATTCTCTATCCCAAACGCTTGCGTCTCTGAAAAGTCGTACCTCATAAATTTTAGATGGTATTTGCGAGATATCAGGGTGTTGGACAAATCCGTAAGTAAACCCATAACATAGTTTTAAAATTTGTTTACGGTCTTGCATACATTACAAACGATCGCAACAGGGGTCGACTCATATTTCGCGAGAACAAATCGCGTGCTGTCTCCTAGCTTTCAACACCATATCCCGCACACCCTGGCATGAACGCCTATCCTGCAGCACGAATTTTACTGTTTGCTCAGATTCAGGATTTTGAGTCACTGCCAAACCTGTCCGATTTCAGAAAGCAATTGATGTCGTTGGTGTCATTATCGCCAGTGCTGCACGCATGAATGAATGCATATCAAAACATTGCAGCAGCTAAAATTCATAGAATATTTTATATTTTATCCTACCGGCTAATACCAGAAGTATCGAATCACGAATTTCAGATATTTTCATTTAATTTCTGTAGCTGTTGCTTTCAAGTGAGTTGCCTCTCTATATAGGGTAGCATATATTACTTTTGTGATTACGTTAAGCTTTGGGGTAATGTCGATCCTGACGACCCGATTGCCGCTGAGATGAAAGGAACAGTTGTGTTATTATTATTGTTGAGCTACGGAACACTGTCATTAGGCACAGTTTTTTTTCTGCAGCAATATAAAATTCATTTCCTTTCTGATTATAGACTGGTTTGCACGACGCAGTCTAGTAGAACAATCGGCTTGCAAAATATAATTACAGTAGTAAAACTCCAGGAAAGTTTTGAACATGTTGAAAGAGCCTTTTTCTTTTTTCTTTATTTATTTATGATAGGAAGAAAGTGCCAAGAAAAGTCTAATTTATTATGTAAATTTTTTACTTATTAAAAAATGAAAACACTACTTTAAAAAGAAAAAAACTTTTTTCAAGTAAACTGCAAATTCATACTAGTATAGCATGCAAGGGTTGTTTTATTTGTAACCTACAGTTCTCTTCCGTTTTGCCTCTGGACCGGGACAGGACACAAAAAGAAAAAGAAATGAAGAAAACATCGATATCGAGAGACTTTAATAAACCTTACAGTCATATCATTAGCGGTCTATTCTCTCTACTGGGATTTAAGAACAATGATAAAACATTAGCGAGTCGACTTTTTATTGAATTAAATATTACATCCAGCAATTGAGGGACTTGCTTCTGGCATAAAATCAAATTAAGTCTCAAACAGAATATTATTTATTTTATAATTATAAGAAAAACTACAGCATTCGAGTTTCTTAATCTTTTATATTTGACAGTAACGGCAGCGTATTGACAGAGTTGAGCATTTGGTACAAGTTTAAAATTAAAGTGCCGACTGACTGTCGATAGCTGACAAAAGGCTACCGAATTGAAAATGTTATTTGTTTGGTCTTTGGAATACTAAAGGCGTGATAAAAATTACAAATTGTAAGTGCTAGCCATTGTACGTCGATTAAAAAGTAGACGTGTTTTTGGTTAACTCATTTCCTACAACTGACCAGTTGAAAAACTCAGTCACAGTGAAATTTGAATATTAAAGTGGTTAACTAAACATAATATTAATGAATGAGCCTGTTGAGTGATTGCTTTTGTGAAAAAAATATCGCTGTCGGAAAGAAGGCCGCCAGCATTTTCTTCATAATTTTGCTGTTCAGATTTTATAGAATATTGACATTTCTTGTTTGTAGGAAAACATTACTGACAGCAGAACAAATTTGTTTAGGTAACCAGACGGGAGTTTAGAATAATTTCAAAATGAACAAACATTGATTATTAGTAGTAGTAAAGACAGGGACTTGGCAAAATGCAATTTTACTATTTCTTTATTTATACATGCAGATCCAAAAGGCTTTTCTAGACCGAAGTATAAAAAAATATATAGTAGAAGTCAATTTCATCGCAAAATTTTATCAGTTTTAATACGTAGAGTTAAGAAAGGTGTTAACTTCGCGCAATCGATTAGCGCATTAGCAACGACAGCAATCTTGCATTGCCTTGGGTGTTGAATTATTAACAGTTCAACAAATAATAATAATATGGTATAAACTATTACTAAATTGTCGAGTTCCTGCTCCGGGCAGTCTATTAAATGGACATTTCTTTATTTCGATTTAAAACTGAGGCACGGACCGCACGTCCATACTAAAACGATGGAAAATGTTGATTATTTTCACCGAAACGGAGTCTTTCGAAAACGTTTCACAGAGTGGAGACTTTTGAAAACGCATCAAAAAATGAAAACGGATTCTTTAGCCCCGTCCACACTAATATGTTTTCGTTTGAAAACGGATCGTTTTCGATACGTTTTGGCCGATCCGTGCAAACAAAAACAATGGAAAACGCTGATCGTTTTTACCGAAAACGGAGGCTTTAAAAAACGCTACCGACAAAGTGGAGACTTCTGAAAACGCATCAAAATGAAAACGGACTCTTTAGCCCTGTCCACACTAAAATGTTTCGAAAACGGAGGCTTTTGAAAACGTATCAGTTCTAAATCACTATATTCTAGACTATTACTATAAGATATTTTATAAAATAATTCATATATAACGCGCGCTCTGAGTGGCTAAAATCTATGTTTATATAAGAGAACAAAGAATGGAAACTTGCATACTCGCTGACGATGCCAAGTTTAAAACCTTGCAAAAATAGCTCTTCCTGAGGAAGAAATGACAAATTTTGAGTTAAACTTCCAATTTCTCAAAGAGCCAAACAAATTTAGTCGTTCTAAAGAACACTTGGAGTGGGAGGAAACACGTAACGACTGTGGCCGTTGTGAAAAAGCCGAGATTCGTCAACCTGAACGAAGAACGACGAGACGAAATTTCCTTGTTTTTTGCCGCTGTTATTTTATAAAAGCAATAAAAGTCATTTCCTGTGTCTTTGTTCTCTGTTATAAACACTTGGGATGTTGGGAGAACACTCGCAAAACTTAAATTTTTTTGCTCGTGCTCTCCCAACATCCCGCGTGTTTAATATAACAGAGAACAAAGACATAGAAAATGACTTTTATTGCTTAAATAAAGCCCGGAAAACATCGCTTATTTGTTTTATAATATAATTCACTGATTTCAAAACGATCTTTGCGAGCCATTTTGACGGTTTGCGTCCGCGCGCGCAAGAGATCGAAGCAAGTGCACGCCATCTTACACGCCATCTGATATGTCACTTTGGTTTATATAGGATTTTTAAAAGTCCTCGAACGTCCAAAACATTTTGATGAGGAAAAACTGTCGACTATATTTAATTATAAAATCGTATTATATTGCATTTTAACGTATCGTATCGTATCGTATTATTTATTAGTTTAAGCATGGCGTATACCACGAACGGGAAACATGAGGTAGTCGTCTGCCGTTTGCCGTAGGTCCGCTATCTTTGTTTGGTTTGAGCTTCACGTAAACGCGGTGCTGTCAAACGTGAAAACACACCTCCTCGCATGGAAAACGGGTTGCGCCGAACGGCAAAGGCGCCAAAATTCAGATCTTTGTGACCGACCCCTGCCGTTCGCGGGAGAAATTTACGCGATACTTTTAAGTTTAAAAACTCGCTATTATAATAGAAACTGGAATGGCGTAGTAGAACACAAGAAAAGTGTTGAAAGAAACCCAGACGAAGCCGAGATAATGATAATCAAACGACACTATTTTAATACTTTTACAAAATATTTGTTTGAAAAAGAAAACAATTCAGAAGATAAACCTTTTTAAAGCAGGACGCGTCAGCTGCACGCGCGCGCTAGTTCGGCGTCAAGCGTTGTCTCACTCCTGTGAGATAACATATAACGTTAGCCAATCAGAGCACGCGTTATATCTTGTCTATTTTCTAATATATTAGAATGCATTTCATTGTATTGTATTCCAAGTTAAGACATTCTTAGGACTGAAACGGTCCTAAAGAGCTTGAATGGTCACACTTTGTGTTTTTGTTTATGTGTTGAAAGTTATGACATCTCACTCAATTTTGAAAGGCATCTGATCTCAGGACAGTACTCATCAAGAGCTTTCACTTGAATGGTCACACTTTGTATTCTTGTTGATGTGTTGGGAAGTTATGACATCTCACTCAATTTCGAAAGGCGATCTCAGGACTCAAAGAGTTAATAGTCCGGTTTTGCAACATACTCTGGGGATTCTAGCCTTCTAAGGCATACAGTACATGTAAGATCACTTTCAAAGCATGCATTTCTTTGGCGTGAGAACATCACTGGTCTATTGTTTTTCATTACATCAGTTTCAAATAAAGACCTTCAATGCTGACTCCAGGCGAGAACGCAACAGCGAGTCCGTGCTTGAGGCCATCTTGGCCCTTGCTTAGCATGTTCTGATGCCTCTTCAGAATCTTCTGAAGAACAAACATAACTGTGGGACTGGCCATGTTCCCGTATTTTCTCAACACGGCCCAAGAAACGGACACATCTTCCTTGCTCAAACCAAGGCCTCGTTGAACAGCTTTTAAAATTGGTCCCCCGCCTGGATGGACCCCCAAAAAATCCACGTCCTTCTGTGCAAGCTTATTTCGACTTAGCAGAGTATCTACAAACGCGTGTATGTTTTCACTGACGTGGGTCGGCAATTCCTTTGTAAGCGAACTTATCATCCCTTGAGGCCCGTATGTGATCTTCACCGCGTCTTGCGCATCCTCCGCCAGAAGCGTGTGCCGGTCTGCGATTGCAAGCGTTCCCTTCGGCGCCGCATCTTCGTCTACAGTCCCGACTACAGCAGCAGCGCAGCAGTCGCAAAAGAGAGCGTGCGATATAACACTGTCAAGAGTATCCTCATAAAAGGCGTGCAGCGAATGCAGCTCCAAGCAAACTAACAACGCTTTCTTCCCAGCGTTCGCCAGCACGAAGTCACTGGCGGCTCGGAGACCATTGATAGCGCCTCCACAGCCCATGAAGCCGATGAACGTGCGATCAACATGGCGGCCAAGATCGAGATTTTTCACTAGATCGCAGTCGACGCCAGGAGCTAGAAAACCCGAGCTGGATACGACAATCACCTTCTCAATATCCCCAGGGATAGTAACTGAGTTTTGAATTGCCTGTGTCGCAACTTGACATTTATTATTAGTATTTTCCAGTAATGTAATTTTTATCTATCTATATTTATATATATTAACGGTTTCATTTTTATAGTCAGCAGTTTAGAATATTTATAGTTTAAGTGCTATGGAAATAATAATTATTCAAGATGTTAGTTTTTCTGCTGATCAAAATATCACTTCTCCCAAAATACTCTGTATAGGGCCTTATATCTCCGAATGATATATTCACGCCGAAATCTTTTATATTTTGTTCTTGGCCACCAAACTATCGTGTATGGTCTTGTATGCAAACTATTGAGCTCAACAACCAATAGGTGCCCTTAATATGGGAGGCCAGAATAAAGCTGTCACCGCACACAGTGATCATTGTGCTGAGGTAGTTCAGCTCTTGCCCAGTTTGTCCCCCATTTGTTGTACTGCATGTTGTGTCAGGTCCCTAGTTTTGAATTCTGCAGACCACATCTCGACTAGTTTATCGCCCTGCATTAACTTCGCTGATGTGTTGAGCACCATTTTGAACTCACATATTGAAATCATGTGAGCAAGCTGTGCTTGTTTATTGGCTAATTCATTAATCTGGCTCAGCTGGTAGCTCACGACTCTTGCACACTGTGAGGATTTTGCCTCATGAGGTGAAAAATATCAAACACGACAGATAATTTCCTCACGGCCTCGAGAGGCAGAAAACTCACGTAAATTCGCTGTATACCAGAGTTAACAGCTGAGCAAAAAGTCTCTCCGAGGCAATTAGCTCAGCTATTTTTAACCAAATGCCATTTTTCAAGCCAATATTTGGCAGTAAATTTGTATACTCTTTTCATTTAGTCACTAGTCCTTCCGAGCATGCCGGTTGCATTGAGCGAGTTACGTAACATGTGGCGCACGCTATTTAAGAAATAGAAAACATTTCCGTGTTTTCCATCGAGTTATGGTAACACGAGTACAAGTTTGGGAGAACAAGAAACAGCTGTGGTAGCACGAGCCGAAGGCAAGTATTTCCACAGCTATTTCGCGTTCCCCCATACTTGCACAAGTGTTACCATAACTCGATGGGAAACACAGGAAATGTTTTCTATTTCCTTTATTGAATAAAGGCAGTCATGTTTTCCATCGAGTTACGGTAAACGGCATTCCGCCAATCAGAGCGCGCGTTATATCTAGTTTAGTTTATAATGGCCGATCTTTACAGACGTCACTGGTTACACTTTCCAGCAATGCGGCATGGCCACAGGCAGCCCACGCCCACGATCATGACTCTGTAATATTTCATGTTGGCTTATTTATGGATGAGATATTCCGGAATATTTTAATTAGTCCAGAATAAGAGCATTATGATTATTTTGCCACCAGGAGCGGAATACACAGAATGCACTCCAAATAGCTCGCAGATGAACACGTACACTTACTATCCCAGCCACTGTAAAATCCCGGTTATACAATACAATAATGATTTATTGACACCCAATTCCTGATTATTACAGATGCTGCATAATCTCTGCTCTCTTGGAATGTTAGAACATTGACCCCTTTCAACTGGAAACTGATGGGTCGAGATTTCCAATTGAGTAACAGAGCTACAGACTTTGGAATCTTTAACCAGATCCAAGTATTCCTCCAAATTATATTCGTATTATCAATGAATTATAATGGTTATAAGCCCCCCTCTAGTTATAAGCCCCCCCCCCAGTTATAAGCCCCCCAATTATAAGTCTCTCCCCCCGATTGTAAGCCACGCAGTTATAAGACCTCCCTCAAACTTACTCTTCCATCCCTGTTTTGTTTTTAGAACTGAGTTGCTTAGTTTTGTTGGCATTTGGTCATATTTCACAAGAATGAGGCCATACAGTGCAGTGCGGAAAACTGAACAGATATTAATGATACGAACAGTTTGTGGTTACATCGTCAGTTGTCATTAGCCCATGAAAATCGTAACAGCACCTTTGCTGTTTCCTCATTGCGGTCGGAATAGTGCATCGCCTAAAAGGAATGGCGTTGGGAACAATACCACCGCAAAATTTCAAAAATAAATTCTTCCAAATATCAGACGCGCAAGTTCAACCCCCTGCCCGGAAAAATTGTGGCTTTAAAATCCATTTGGTCGCCAACTTTTGCTATCATCTTAGACTGGAGTGAGCATAAATTGAGTTATCGTGTTAACTCTACTTACAGTTACAATGAACTAAAAATAAAATAATACAAATATTGGACTGTCCAGCTCGACAAAGCAGCTATCTGATGGAAATTAGTTCCTTCAACAAGCCAAAGAACGCAATGAAATTACGTCATGAATCGGCATACTTTGCGAGCTATTGTGGGGCATTTTAATATATAGCCTTCCCGCAAACGATAAATTTAGATTTCTCGCCGCAAAGAGAATTTAGAGTCTGCAAACAGGCTAGCACGTATTCAAAGTCATTAAAATTATTTAAGAAGTCTACATATTGTAGCTATCGAATTATTAAACCAGTCTTTATCTACTATACTCCTTTGGTATTAAGGCGCCCATGTGCTTAGTCATTGTCGACTAAAATTGCTGAATCACTGTTTACTGAGGTCAGACTTAAAAAAAGTTCCTGACTCATTCACTGACCAATTTCCCAAAGAAACAAATTTTTCAATAAATAGATTTAATCCACGCGAATCTACAGACTAATCGCTTCTGACGTAATGATTATCAACAAAGTTTTTCAATTCCAAACAATTTGGAACGTATTCAAACAAATAAATCTTTGCCTCACGAGTCAAATCATCTAGTTTATACTGCAATGGGTCAGAATAAACGATATTATTATTATTATCTACCACCAGGCTCATTAATAACAAAAGTCACGATTCGTATAAATTTTACCCTTTCAACTCACAATGAATTTTTAAATATATTTTGTCAGGGCTGTCTGTGAGTTTTAAAATAAGTGGCTACAAAGATATGAGAGAGGGATAGAAAAGCTGAAGTTTTGTATGAGCTCTTTT
>JAOBYG010413285.1:0-15921 GCA_025403545.1 Epizoanthus stellaris
CAAGTTTGATAGCGATTTAATGGACTACAGTGGCCCTGCTGGAGTTAAAGATCTAATACTAAAAGTCCAGCTGACAAATATAAGGTTCAGATCGCATGCCCTATTACTCAAAGTAGTGTTTTTTCAGTCAACCGTTTCACGGTTACTTTTGTAAAGTTGTCTGTCCATTACCAAACTATTAAATTTTATGTTCAGTTCCGATCAGTGTTGAGTTAGATCTAAGTATAAGGATGATGCAGTAAACAACTCACTGAGGGGGAAAAAACAAGTATATGACAGTGTCTGGAAAATCGTTATAAATATTCTTCCGAGAAAGATAAATTAAAATCATGTTCTCGCCGCTAGCCGCTAGCCGTCTATGCTCAGAAGCAAGGACAAATTACATTACTTTACCATTGATTCTGAGTATGTACTTCTAGAGGCTGGACATATTCACTACTCAGAATCAAGGACAAATTATAATTAAGTTACTTTACCGTTGATTCTGTGTATGTACTGCTAGAGGATGGACATATTCACTACTCAGATTCAACGACAAATTAAGCTACTTTACCATTGATTCTGAGTATGTACTGCTAGAGGCTTGACATATTCACTACTCAGAATCAACGACAAATTAAGCTACTTTACCATTGATTCTGAGTATGGACTGCTAGAGGCTGGACATACTCACTACTCAGAATCAAGGACAAATTAAGTTACTTTACCATTGATTCTGAGTATGTACTGCTAGAGGCTGGACATACTCACTACTTAGAATCAAGGACAAATTAAGCTGCTTTACCATTGATTCTGAGTAAGTACTTCTAGAGGCTGGACATACTCACTACTCAGAATCAAGGACAAATTAAGTTACTTTACCATTGATACTGAGTATGTACTGCTAGAGGCTGGACATATTCACTACTCAGAATCAAGGACAAATTAAGCTACTTTACCATTGATTCTGAGTATGTACTGCTAGAGGCTGGACATACTCACTGCTCAGAATCAAGGACAAATTAAGTTACTTTACCATTGATTCTGAGTATGTACTGCTAGAGGCTGCACATATTCACTACTCAGAATCAAGAACAAATTAGGCTACTTTACCATTGATCCTGAGTATGTATACTGCTAGAGGCTGGACATACTCGCTACTCAGAATCAAGGACAAATTAAGCTACTTTACCCTTGGAGCTGCCCAAAGTCTGTGATTCCTCACGATGCAGTTAAGAATGATTGTTATATTCAGCACCAGAAAATGAGGAAAATGACTACATTCCATGATACGTTTTCTGTTGTAAACATTCGCTTTCACCCATGCAGTCTCGGAAAACTGTTTCTGTTTGGCAACGCTGCAATATACGGTAGTATCGCGATTCAGTTAACATTTTTATCGGAGAGAGAGACGTAAATTTAAAGTATTATAACCAAAATACAAATATTCACGCACTCTCATTGGCTAAAACAGGTCACATGGTACACTCTGGGAGGGCAAATGTCAGTGAATAACCTACTTCCGATTTTGAAGTCCCGGATCGATATCCCTCGTCCGAAAGTGAGTGTTTTTTACCTCTGTTTCTCCTTCGAAATAAAAACAGTAAAGACAAGCGACAACAAACAAAATTTATATTCACTGATTTCTTTAATATGAATATCAACTTACTAGTCACTTCATTTCGTGTAGACTGCTTTTTCAGGATACAATGAAAAATTGTCAAAATCCGCGAACCGAAACTCGAAAGATGAAACATAACATGTCTTGAGTCTGTCACTCAGCGGAATTCAAATGAAGTTAGCAAAAATAATGTAGCCAAAACCTGTGTTTTCAGCATGTGGACAACAGTATAAATGTTTAAAATTGCTCAAAGATCCCTTACGTTGAACCTTTTCGTCCAAAATTATTTAGCTTGAGGAAAAGCGACAGTTCAAACTTCCATGACAGTTGGCAGCCGCGTTCAAAGCAGTCATCCAATATTGGCAGTTGAGCTTTTAGCATTGGATCCATTAAACCACTATCAAACTTCTTTAAAAATTGTCTCTACTGATATTGCCAAGCCAAAGTCCCTTCGCCTTAGCAGAACTGGATCAATGACAGTGAATGATTCCATCACGGATTCGTTGAGTTGTTTTATATTGTCTTGGCTCATCGTTTTCCAGTTCTTGTCTTCAATTTTCTGTCCAGTCGCCGAAAGAGTACAAACAGAACCAATATCTCTTACTTTCTAAACGATTAATCCTAATTTTGCAGCATTTTAAAACATCTATCAACTTTTGAACGAAACTTCTGTTCAACAGAAAACAAAACTTTGTCTTTGTGAACTGCACGCGCGGATCTCGAATGACAACAAGTAGGTCCCTCATCCAATCACGATTCAAATAAACTTGAGGCAGCCAATCAGCGTGTTGTTGATCCGTCACGCGTACGCGCCGTGACACTGTATTGGTTTTCATTCGGACTTTGCTTGAGTTGAAAACTGTAAACTTTATATTGGGTTACAAAATAAATAAATCTCTTTCTGGCTTTCTGGTCTATGGGATGATATTCTGCCCTTGGCTTTGAGATGGTCTTCAAAAGTCTCAGTTTCCCTCGAAGTTTCGCTTCTCGGGCCACTGTTCCTTTTTCTGACCATCTCTAAGCCGCGGGCAGAATATCATTCGATAGACCAGTCGCCAAAAGGGGTTTATTCACTAAGTATAAATGGGGAGGGCACTTCGAACCCCCTCAGTCTGAATAGGGTAAGCCAAATCAACTCACTATATAAATTGCAATGATTACTCTTTTAAGAAAATAATAAAAATATTTTTAAAGAATATCTTCTAATATGCCAAGAGTTACATTTAAATTCTCATGAGTAAAAAGGGAATTAGTTACGCTGTTTTTATTCTCGTTTTGTTTTCAGTGCATACCATGCATACGCATCTCTCTTTCTGTTGATAAGAATTTAGAGGAAGTTTGAAAGTCATGCGTCTTGGTAGAGATGGTAGACTTCTATTGTTTTGTTTTCACCACACACAGTAATGCCATTCCGTGAAACTATTCAACACAAGCTCGTACAATTCAAAAATGCCAATATATATACAGCTTTGTCAAGAAAGGTTGTCTGCAGCATTGTGAATTCGTGCATTATGCAGTCGTACATTCCGAGAATGGTGGTTGTTCTTTCCGGCCGAGTAGGTGCGGTTATGAATGATATATCCACATCTCCCCAAGGTTGGAATGTCCTGATAACACATTTGAAGCGGTACCACAATTCCTTTCTGTTTATTTATGTACAAATAATTAATGCACGATTGTACTATGTACGAAAGTACGAATACACCATGCATGATTGCACAATGTCCAAGACAACCTTTCTTGAAATAGCTGTATACTCACAAATGTACAAACCTTCCCAGCAATTTTTCTTATTTTCGTGAACTCATTCATTGTCCATTTTATTTCTAGAGGGGGCAATGGACGGCACTATAATGGAGGCGGGGCTGGAGGAAGTTTGTTGATTAAAGCGCCACTCATAGCGGGAACTGGAGTGTTAGATGTGCGGGGAGGAAATGGAGTGCGGAACAGTGCTGGAGGAGGAAGTGGCGGTATTATTTCTCTCTTCTACCAGAGATCATTGCTGCTGTTTGACACACACTTGAATGCAGGTTATTGGAATACAGCTTCGTCTGGTTTCTTATTCCTGCAGCGGACAGAGAAGAGCCAGACCTATTCTAAACTAGTGCTTAAGGATGGATCATCACGACCAGCATTTCTTGTGTGTGATCGCAGGAAAATCGATCTTCAATTTGATGAAATGCAGCTTCTGGAAGGGGCAAAATTATCAATGCTTTCCTGTGACCAGTACACTCCGATGACCCTAATAACACAAAAGCTGACTGGGGATAAAAGTGGCTGGTTGATCATCTATAGAACGCAAGATGTTTATGTTGCACAAGGTGAACGTTCTCTTGAGTTGCAAGTGAACATCGAAGTAAAAGAGAACGGCGCATTAGATATTCCATCGAGTCTTCTGGTAAGCAGGGATACTACCCTTAAGGTCTGTGGAAGTCTTGCTGGAGTGAGCAGCCTTACAGTCGCAGGTACACTTCAAACTCAGTTTCCTGGTCATACTGGGTACAAGATTGCACCAGTTAAGGGTGTGAGTTTCTTCGACTTCAAATCGCTTCATATACTGAACAATGGAAAGGTACAGACAACAACAGCATGGAAAACTCACATTCGATCAAACATTCTTTTGGATAACTACGGAGCCACAATTCAACCGAACATATATTTGAGTGTGCGCAAGAGAGTGTCAGATTCAGTGCGACAATCACTTCCACGTCGCAACTGTCCACCTCAATTTGAGGTGATTGAATGGGCATCCAAGGTCCTTTACAATCCATGTCTCATCGAAAATGGAGCAAAACGTATATGGCAAATGTCCAATGAATCCTATATTGTGACGTTGAATGTTTCCCGTGTTATTAATGTGACTGTATGGAAAAACCGAACAATCAATTGCATCTTGGATACTACTGCAGTAAATAGTTCTTCGAGTACCACTCTAGGAAATATTTCTTTGAGTAACACGTTTGTTAATGGTTCCTCAAGCAACTGTTCCACAGAGAACATTTATCTGGCTAATAGTTCCTCTGTGAATGGCTCCTACGCTTTTAGAACTTCTGTTGTGAATGGTTCATACACAATAGTCCTTCAGGAATCATTTTTCGAGGAAATAACTATTTATGAACTGGTGAACGAAACACGCTTTAATATAACATACTACATTGCTTGCAACTCATCCGATTTTTCTCTCTACAATGGACAGAGCTGCTACCTCCCACTTGGAAACCACACTTATAACTCATTTGAAATACGAGGAGGCGCAGAGTTGTACATTGAAGCGGGCTCCAGTCGTCGTGACATTAGTTCCCTGACAGTTTCCAAACTAACTGTTCGGTCTGGAGGAAGTATAACTGCCAATCCTGGAAACTTTCACAATCCTGCCGGTACTGTTGGTAGTAGTGGTGGTGCTTACGGTGGGTACGGAGGCCCTTTAGGAGGACCAGCTAATGGTGGATCTATATATGGCAGCTTGACAGCGCCCATGGATTATGGATCCAATGGAGGAGGATACCGGGGTAAAGGAGGAGGTGTTGTAATCTTACATGTTGCGGATTTTATTATGGATGGGCTGGTTGATGCAAGTGGAAGCACAGCGCCGAACGGAGCTGGAGGTGGAAGTGGTGGAAGCATCTATGTCACTGCTAAAACCTTGAAAGGCCAGGGCACTTTCAGAGCTCGTGGGGGAGTATGTTCGGGAAGCAGTGGAGGTGGTGGTGGAGGTGGAAGAGTTTCCATTATAACAGAGTCTTCTAACGAATTTCAGGGAACTTACGATGCAGCTGGTGGAGATGGACCTTCCGTTGGTGCTTCTGGTACTGTCTTCCTGCGAGGTAAACGAAACAACCATGATACCCTGATAATAAGTTCTTCCGGCAGCATACCATCTGTTCTCCCGTCATCATCAATAAAATATGCCTTTGATGAGCTGAGAATAATATCCAGTGGTAAACTTTCAGTCACTTCAAATGAAGTAAAAGTAGCCAAGCTTGTAACAGACAACACTGGTGCGATAATCGTTGAGAGCAGTGGCAAAGTGTCTGTGACGGATATCAGTGAGATAAACAAAAATCTGCAGTGTAGTGTCCAAGTTAAGGCAGGAGGCTATTTGTCATTCCTTGGCCAGGTCGTCTTCAGTGGTCCTGGATCGCCGACTGTTTCAGTGGCAGGGGTGATGCATGTTGATGAAGCAATGGTTGGACGATATGAGCATGTGCAGATTGTAGACGGTGGAGAACTGAGGACAAGAAGCTTGGTATTGCAGACAGGATCGTCAGTGCAGATAAGTGAACGCGGAAAGCTTCGACGTACCACACTCTCGGCACAGTTGGATTTATACGCGTTAGTGTTACAAACCGACTCCCGCTTGACTTTTCTTGGAGCAAGCTTTGTATTAAGTGCTGACATTTTTCATCTTGGTAGGTCCTCTTTATTACTGCTCAATACGTACCCGAAAGTTATCAACATAACTACTAATGACATGATTATTGACAGTGACACCAAGTTGACGGTATCTGAAGGTGGGCTGCTCAAAGGCTCAGGATCTCCATCAAACTCGAACAGTGGGTGTGGTCATGGTGGGCAAGGTGGTGGCGCCCATGCTGGCGCTGCGTACGGTTCTGTTTTTGTACCTCATCACCATGGCAGTGGCAACACAGCACGTGGCGGTGGAACTGTATTTCTAAATGTGAAGAAAAAACTAACGTTACATGGTAAAATAACAGCTGACGGCGGTCGACCTTCTGATGGCACTGGTGGGGCAAGTGGTGGGAGCATTTACGTTAAAGCTTCAACACTGATAGGAGATGGAGTCATCCAAGCCAACGGTGGAGAAGGTTCTGGCTCAGCAGGCGGGGGTGGGGGCGGTCGTATTGCTATTTATGCCGGTGACAGGTCAAATTTCAAGGGCACAGTCACAGCTTTTGGGGGATGCTCAGGGCCATGTGGAGCTGCTGGTACAGTCTTTATTCGTGAGGTTGTTGTTGGATTGCCTCAAAATACCACAATAATTGACAATGGTGGACGACAGTCACAAACAAAGACAATAATCATGCATGAACAGCAACGATCATATACCATGGGGAAGCTTAAACTTGTAAACAGCGCCCAGCTGGAGGTTGCTTCCATAAGCAGTACCGAAATGAAAATTGAGATATTTAGGTTGGATGGAGACAAATCTGGCATCTTTATAGTCCGCGCAAATCAAATCGTCTCGCTTGGTGCTAGTAAAGCTTTCTCCACGAAACCATTTATATTGCCTTGGGCAATGAATGTGGATAATGGTGGAAGTCTAATTGTTTCACCAAAACTTTACATCACCAGGACCAAAACATCCCCCTCCTTATTCCTTGCTGGGAGATTGACTGGCGGGCAAGAACTTGTTGTTGGGAACCAAGCTATTGTTGTCATAACCCAAACAGGTATCATTGGAACAGCCAGTGCTATTCCTGGAATATTTTCCTTTCGCTTCTTGAAAGTCTCGAGCGGTGGCATTATTAAGTTCCAGACAAACATCGGCAGCAAACAGTTGGTAGAAGTAAGATCAGTCTCTATTGATGTGGCGTTTGGAGGCACTTTAGAAGGCTCCTACTTTCGAATCAAGTCACCACAACTGCATGTGGCCTTTAATGGTGCTGTGAAAGCAGACGGCTCTGGCCATTTGGCGGGCCAAGGTCCAGGTGCAGGTTCAATCCAAGGGCTAACTGGAGGCAGCTTTGGTGGTTGTGGCGGTGGGCGTTCGGTAGATCAATGCAGTCTGTACGGGACATTGTTCCATGCTGATGAGTTTGGTAGTGGCGGAGGGTACACTAGCAAGCAACAAGGAACTGGTGCAGGCGGAGGAATCGTCAACATTGAGGTAGACGAGCTAGTTGTTGATGGTATTATCTCATCAAATGGACAGGAAGGACATCAAAGCAAAGTTGGAGGTGGTAGTGGAGGGAGCATCAGCGTGAAAGTCGTAGAAACGTTTAGCGGAAGAGGAGCGTTGCGTGTTATGGGAGGCAACGGCAAAGCAGGTGTAACTGGCGCAGGTGGCGGTGGGCGTATTTCTATCATTTTGAGTGGAGAATTCAGTTATCAAGGGGTCCTCAGTGCTAAAGGAGGTTCTGGAAACAGAAAAAGCGGTTCTTCTGGAACTATCTACATCAAATCAGTCAAAGAGGGATACAGGTCAAGCAAACTCATTCTTGACAGCAGAAGCGTTTTATCACCAGCGCCTTTACTTGTACTTCTAAATGAATCAGTGAAATCATACGATTTTGACGAAGTGCAGCTTTATGGAAATGTGAAATTCTTGCTTGAACGAAACATGATCATCGGCAAGTTGGTATCGGACTCTGACAGTTTAATTCGTATAGAGGACGGCGTGGTTTTGGATCTTGAACCTAGTAAGAAGTATACACAGCCATTTTGTAGCTTTCAAGTTCAGCCTAACGGAGAACTGCGTTTGCCAGTTACAGTAAAATTTCTTGGAAATGCAAATCGTTTCTCTGGAACGTTGTCAAATGTATTCAATATGATTATCGGAGAAGGGAAACGAACCGAACTTTCAGCATCTGCAAGAACTGCTCGTTTTATTGATGGAAACTACACGTTCATGACAAAGCGAGGTGAATATAGGTTTTCTTCCTTGCACATAAAAAATGGCGCTTCTCTTACATTTGAAAATGGAAGGCTAAAGAAAGTACCGTTAGTTGTTGGAACACTTGAGCTTAACTACGGTGCAGTACTGAGGGGCAGTTGGCTGGATATTCAGTCGTCGGATGTTATAGTCCACCCTGGTGCCAAAGTTGATCTGTCAGCACAAGGTTACCCGGCCAATAAAGGAAATGGTGCAGGGGCCTATATCAACTCGGTTGGTACTGGTGCTGGACATGGAGGATTTGGAGGAGGTTCAACGTATAGAACTGGATTATGGTATGGCTCAACCTTAAATCCCAATGCTACCGGGAGTGGCGGTGGTAACTCCGCGGCTGGCCCAGGTGGTGCTGGTGGTGGACTGTTGCACTTGCTTGTAATACGACAACTGCAACTGGATGGAGAAGTCTCGGTCAAAGGTGAAGATGCTCCAGGCACGGACGCTGGTGGAGGAAGCGGTGGCTCTGTCTGGATTTCTGCTCAAAATCTCATTGGAAATGGTCTCATTACATCAGACGGTGGTAGTGGAAATAGGAATGGTCATGGAGGCAGTGGGGGACGAATAGCAGTTTATTTGCAAGATAAAACGGATTTCGAAGGCTCTCTTAGTGCAAAGGGAGGGGCTGTGAAGTCTGGTGGTAGTATTGGAGCTGCGGGAACAGTGTACATCCAAGACAATACTAAACGTCAGTCTCGGAAATACTTGTTGACTCAAAATCGGAAAGTTTCTGGCCCCAGTCCAATCACTATGGTTGCTGAACCTGGAGTTACTGATTTCTCTTTTGATCAGCTAACTATTACTGGAAATGTTTTGTTGGAGGTAGCAAGAGCAAACACGGCAAGAATTGTCAGTTTTATTGACGATGGCAAAGGGCAGATTGCAGTTAGGACAGGCCAGACTGTGTATGCTGCTGCCAGAGAAACAGTTGAAACCCATTTTCATTTAAGAACAAATTTTCTGGTCGAAGAAGGTGCGAATTTAGTCTCAGCTTCTAATGTTACAGTTGTTGACGTGACAATAAATTTGAAAGGAAAGCTATCAAATGTTCGCCATCTTACGCTGGAGTCAGGAGGACGTGTAGAGTTTGCTGATACATCACAGACCGCATTTATGAAGAATGGAGAATTCCAGTTTGAGAGTGAACCTGGATCTCAGCAGTTTGCTTCGATTATTCTCAAGAGTGGGTCAAACTTCTTGACTCCTAACGATGCAAAGATTACGGTAGGCGTAATGCAAATCAAGAAGGGCGTGACACTGAAAGAACGCTCATTTGTCATCAAGTCACAGGATTTGTCTCTAGAACGTGGATCTGTACTTAGTGTAAACGATGTAATCACCAGTCCAGGAAATGCCATCGGGAACGGGAAAGCATCGCAACATGGAGGATCTGGCGGTGGGCATGCAAGTATGGGCGGGTCTGGCTACGGTGGATTGACACCGGGGAGTTATTATGGCTCCCTGTACCGGGCAGACCAACCCGGATGCCCTGGAGGTGATGGCAGTAGAGCCCAGAGTTTTGGTAAAGGCGGCGGCATCATTCGCATTGACACAGACTTTCTGAGTCACTATGGAAGCATATATGCAGATGGTGGTAATGCCAGACTGGGGACAAGTGGCGGAGGTGGAAGCGGTGGCAGTATCTCGATCAATGTGGCACGGCAAATCCGCGGCATAGGTGTTTTGACAGCTAATGGAGGGCGAGGAGATGGCGTCGGTGGTTGTGGGTCAGGGGGGCGCATTGCTGTTCGCATGGAAGGTAGTTACACATTCCGTGGTAAACTACAAGCACTTGCTGGTTTATCAACATCTGGAGGTGCTCCAGGTGGGCCGGGTTCAGTCTACATTCAAGATAGAAGGAACAAGCGTACCTATAGGCAACTATTCTTTGATAATCAGGGCCAAAGTTGGTCGAATTTCTTAACTTTGAGTGAAAACGTGAGTTATACGTTCGATGAAGTGCACATGTCTAACAGAGCATCTTTGCGGCTTCTTAATAAAGCTGATGGACAACTTCGAGCCTTAAAAATAGTCAAGTTGTACAGCGATGGCATTGGTTTACTTCATGTTTACCGTGATCACAGAGTATCTCTTGAAGCAGAGGAGAACAAGCGAACAGTTTCCAAACCAGCAATTAACCTCAAAGTTGACAATAATGGTGAACTTGTCATGGCTGATAGTACGTACCTAGTAGGAAAGGCTGTAGCGTTAGAGCTTAATGGTACCTTGACAGGTGTACGGGATTTGCAAGTTACTCAAAATAGGGTTGTGAAACTCTACAAAGGAGCTCACTCGGCTAGAAATATTGGTGAAACACAACAACAAGATCCACCAGGAACGTTCAAGTTCTCCAGTATAAAATTACACGGTGGCAGTACAATCACCATGAGGGACGAGACTGAAGTGAAATTATCTGTTGGTCTCTTGAACATAAAATATGGAGCATCTCTTTCAACGCATCACTTGAAAATTCTAGCTTCAACAATTGATATCGAGATTGGAGCGCTTCTCAGCTGCTCGGGCGATAACTTAGCTCGCCAGGCCGCACCACCAAGTACAGTGACAACATTCGCAACAGGTGTTGGTGCCGGGCATGCAACTGCCGGTGGGCGTGGCCCAGGAGATAGTGGCGGATCATACTACGGCTCTTTATACAATCCTGTGCTGCCAGGCCTTCGGGGAGGCAGTGGTCAAAGTGGAAGTACTGGGGGAGATGCGGGCGGATATATCAAAATACAGACTGGAAACGAACTTGTGAATGATGGTACAATAACAGTCGCAGGGGCAGGTGCAAAGTCAGGGAGCGGCGCTGGGGGAGGGAGTGGTGGCAGTTTGCTGATTCATACGGATTTGTTTACAGGTGAGAGCGTACGTAGGATATACACTGATATTATTGGCACTACATATATCTTGATTGTTCTTGGCCATGTAGATAATGACGTAATTTTGATACGCCCAAAACAAGAGATGCTTATTTGGACTTACAATGAGGCATTTTAAGACTAATAATATTGGAACTTTGTGGAAAGCGAGGAAAGCTGTGCACAGAAACAGTATATGATTATTACTTGTTGTGCTCTGATAGAACAGTGTTTGAAGCACGTTTGAAAGCAAACCACTGAAGTATATTTTGTCTCTAAAATAGCTTTGATAAGAGTGTTTTGAACCTAAACAACTGCAACTGTGAATACACTCAGGAACTGGAAAGGATGTGATGCCCTTGCTCAGATGTTTTGCAGTTTGTTGAGTGTAACGGCATAATTCGCATGTACAAAACATGATATTCACGTGCGAGTACTAGTCAAAGTCCTGAGAACTAAAACTTTTTAGTATATACCAAACCAGCGAATAGGCCTTATCGCGCGCTATGATTGGTTAATCAACCTGCGAATAGCCATTGCTATTCCGTCCCGTTTCGTTGCCGTATCAATGACTATTCACTGGTTTGGTATATACTAATTTTGGCCAAGGATGTTCTGACAAGCAGTTAGTCCTGACACCTATCATGGTATGCGGTCTTTTCTAATGAAAACTGTATTTCACATCGGAAGTACATTTGATTGCCACTCATTACTGTATACGAGTGAAAACAAAGGAAAGTAACTTATTTCAGACGTAGACAACCAAACAGAACTGTTGCCGCGTGGTAAAAGTTAGACATACAAATGCGTACTTTGCAGTGATAATTAGTAATTTTTGTCACACGGCTTTGGTTAATGCAGTGGCAGAATCTATAGATTTGTAGAGCGTGTGGGACTTGTTCGAAGACGTAGTTTGCTTTCTGGAACGTTTGATGTTAAGAAAAAAATATGGTGTAAGTTGCTTTACGTTTGTAGCCTTTTCCTTTTTAAAGGTGCATACGCACTTCGACAGAAACATACTGGTGAGCCTAAGGGCGCTTTCAATTTGGTCCGGTCTGACTGGATCCACCGCACAGTTCTCAAATGGAACGCAAACAACTATCGGAACTACTTCAGGCCAGACTGGCCCTTCTCATGGATTAGAGCCCCTCAGTTCTTCCGTTCTGGACGGCCAGGGCGAGCTAATTTGGTGATTTTTGGCGGGAAAAATGCTTGCTCGTGCCTTGACTTTTCCATTTACAATGGCGAGAACGAGTTATCTCGGGCCTGCCAAACCTGACAAATAGAAAGCGCCCTACCTGAAGAGAAGCAAATAGCATCATTTGTTTATTTTTGTTCTCGATAGGTCATGGCACTGTCTCAGGCACTGGAGGCGACAGCGGGGGAAGCAACTCAGGCGGCGGAGCTGGTGGTCGCGTGGCCGTCTATTCTAATGTGTTCTTTTACAAAGGAAACACTGTCGTCTTTGGTGGCTCGTCAACTCAGGGGCATTACGGTGGGCCTGGGTCCGTGTTCATCCGGGAGATCCGAGATAAGCTTCCGTACACCCAGCTGTGGATAGACAACCTTAACAGACCATACACTCATGAACTCATTCTTGACGAGAAAAACACAACTGAGTTTGAATTCTCCGAGTTGCGTCTACTCAGACGTTCAGTTATCAAGTTGGCGCAGAAAGGGATCAAAAGTACATTGAAGATATCGAAGCTTGTCGGAGATCGCACAGGGCTTATAAAAGCGTTGGCTAAACACGTAATCTATCTAGAAGCATCCGACACTGTGCACAGAGTTTCGAAGCCAGCTTCAAATCTCATGATTGAGAGGAATGGAGAGATGGTCTTTGGAGCATCCATATATGTTATAGGCAACGGCGCGCCTCTTCAGGGGAGCTCATCACTCGTATCTGATGGTCAAATGACTCACGTCACCAACATCTACATCACCAAAGGTACAAAGGTACGTTTCCTAATGCATGCGCATACGGCTGCATGGTACAACGGGACGCTGGTGGTGGCAGAACCGGGAAGTTTTATGTTGTCAGTTCTGGAGCTTCAAGATGGTGCGCAGTTGCTCTTGCCCCACTCTCAAGGAATGCATTGTAAAGTGGGCCTGATCAACATGAAGTATGGAGCGACCATCATTGCAGACACGCACAATGTTACTGCTACCTCACTAGTGATGGAGGCAGGAAGTAGAATCACTTCATCTGGGAAGGACCGACCTACACCCAATGTTGGGCCAGCATTGCCTAGCACATGTCGAGGATCCGGAGGAAGTCATGCAAGTAGGGGAGGGAAGGGTAAGTGCTCTATTATACTGTAACATGTTGCAGTTTCTTCAGCTATTGAAAAATAGACGTTATTTTGACCGGGTATTTTAAAATTAAAATGTATCATGCTAGCTAACCTTATGTGTGCACCAGTGCAACGTCGATCTTGTCCACAGTGTTAAGCAATGTGAATAGCCTACTGTATAGATTTGTTTTTACTTCATTGCCTTTTGGGAACAATTTCAGTAGCAACACAATGATTTTTAGAGAGTGTCTTACTGGTTTGGTTTTGTAAATGACACTTACACAAGATTTGCTCAAAGCTACCAACTGTCGTTTTTTACAACACAGGTAACAGCGGCATGAACGAACTGAAGCCCTACGGCAGCTTATTTTCACCCAAGGACTATGGAACGCGTGGCTGTCCCGGCAAGTCCTCCGGTGGGTCTGCAGGTGGAGTCATTCGTCTGGACATTGGCGATCAATTGTACCTAGACGGGACCATTGATGCAGGTGGCCAAACTGCTGCCAGTGGTTATGAGGGCGGTGGAGGTAGCGGTGGCAGTATCTGGGTGCGAGCTGGACGATTCCGCGGCCATGGTCTCATCAGTGCAGTTGGTGGAAATGGTGACGGGTCGTTGGGCGGTGGTGGATCCGGAGGGCGTGTCGCCGTCTATGTGTCCACTGAGAACAGATTCTCTGGGCAGTATGATCTGCTTGGAGGTGTTTCAGGGAATAGTGCAAATGACCTGACAGAGTATAGTGGAGGACCTGGTACTCTCTACTTAAGCGACTATCGGCAAGGCCATCACCATACACAACTCCGTATCGACAACAAGAACAGGCCTTGGTCACATATTGTCACTCTGAATGAAAACACGACCAGTTACGTATTTGACGAACTCCACTTACATCGAAAAGCGTCAATTCACTTGCCACCGAATGGTCAAGGCTTAAATCTGACAGTCCACAAGATTGTTGGAGATCGCACTGGTTTTATTCCTGTCCATGCCAATCAGATTCTGCAGGTGGAAGCAAGAGAAGCAACTCCCACAATCACAAGGACAGCTGCTAACTTCAAAATTGAGCAAGGAGCATTTGCTATTATGGCCACGACTGTTCATATTGTTGGTCGAGGACTGACAGCCTTCGACTGGAACGGTCGCTTAATTAATGTCCGTCATCTTCATTTTGCTTCAGGAAGAAAGGTTCTCATAGGTGAACACGCCCATACTGCAGTGATACAGAACAACAAGTATCTGTTTGTCGACACACCAGGATCATTTCAGTTCTCCACGCTAGAATTCGGTAGCAATTCTATAATCACCTATCCGGTTCCACTTGGAGTGCACTTTACCGCAGGCTTTCTGGTAAATTTGCAATGTGTTTGTCATGTAAAAGTAACAGTATTGTTCAACTCTCTCTCGCTCTCACATACATGTGTAGAAACACAGACTCACTCACTCACAACAAGAGCCCCCGATAAACTTCCAAACGGTACACTGAAGTATTTGTGAAACAGATTCAGTTATAATTACTTACTTTTATCGAACTTTTAAAGTTGCTTTTAGACCTCGCCTTAATCTTCCGTTAAGACAGACAGCTATACCGGATCGTGAACTGTTATTGTTTCGATAGTTTCTCCTCTGTACCACTCTGTATTTTGTATTCAGTTGAGCCTGATGATGAATCTGTAAAGATCCGAAATAAAGCTCCATTAAACAGCCAAATTTTCATGTTTAGTACTTATATATTGGGTATAAAAATGAATATCCTCGGAATTTATTTCATTCTTTTTCTGTTGAAATTGTCAGCCGGTCCTAATTTCTACATACACACATACATACATACACTACATACATTCATACATGCACACATACAACATACATACATCTTATATTCCATTTCTTTTGTCAGTACCACAAAACATCTTATTAAAGAAAACCCTCGATGGAAATCAATAGTGCTTTTAAGTAGCAAACTATAATATGTTTACACTGTAGTTAAATTCAAAATCACATAGAATATAAAGCTGATAGAATTATTCCTTTTTCCACAAATCAACATTGTTTATTTTTCTACCTACCCACTTCTCAAATAACCGTCTGTACGCCTGTAACTACATAAGTCATTATTTCTGTCACTCGCGGTTAGGGACTGGTCAATAAGTAAAGGGGGGTGGGTCATGATATTTTGAGCTCCACCAAAGGGGTGGGTCATACTTTTTTCAGCTTCATCTAGTGGGTGGGTCAGGAGATTTTGAACCTCAAACTGCATGAAAATGCATGTTTTGAAGTCTTAATTTTCTTGCTTGCATATAATTTTTTTAGGATTCTGTTAGCCAAACGTGAACAACAACTCAAATCCATTCCTTTGTGAAATTTTTTCAAGAATTTATGAAATGATTGGGCTTGAAATGTAACTGACTGTTATTAAAATAATACATGGTAGAGAATGCAGGAAAATGATCATGAGTTTTAGCGAGACAATTTTTCAAAACATGCATTGAGCCCCCTTAGAAATTGGTGAGGAAACCAAACTTCATTCAATTTAATAGGACCAA
>JAOBYG010415507.1:0-15909 GCA_025403545.1 Epizoanthus stellaris
GAACAAACTTACAAGCCGAAGACACTACCACAGATGCCTCCACGTATTCAAATCTATGAACGGTCTCTGCACGAACAATTTTACTCTAAAGTCCCACAAAGATACTCACAATTACAACACGAGAAACAAGAACAATTTTTGCTTACCATCTATTAAACGCAATTGGGGAAAACAACGTCTTGCATTTCAAGCGATTAAAGAATGGAACAATCTTAGTGAGGACATCAGACTCTCAAAGGGTATTTTACAGTTTAAAACTAATTTTTTTAATCAATCATAACTTTTAATATTTTATAACAATTTTAATCAATTTTATCGCGGCTGTAAAATCTCTACCTTTTAACTTTTTAATTGCAATAGTCTTTTATAGTATAATGTAATTAGCTTTTCCAATTTTCTATTTTAACTGAGATATATTTGTAACTTTTTATTAGCAGGGCCTCTCTGAAAATCACATTGTGAGAGAGCCCCCTGGCTAAATATTGTTAATAAATAAATAATAAAAGTCAAGGTCAGGAATTTATTTCCGAATGAGTGGGAACCCGGCGTTGCTTCGTTATTAGGGACTTTTTAAAAAGATACAACAACGCGTACGCAGCACAAAACAATAGGTTTAATTACAAAATACAATAAACTGCACGTGAAAATGCACCGAGTTGACCATCTGTGCAACCTCGTCTTCGAAAATACAACGTGAAAAGCCCAAGTTTTAAGTTTTATAGACAACGCGAACGTGAGAACACAAATCATCTGTTTATTCATTCGGCCTCAAAACTAAAGTTCAAAACAAAACAAAAGTTCCTTCACACAAAAAACAACATTAAATAAATGAGCGGTACAATAAACAAAGAAGAAATCAAGAAAGTAGAATTTTGCGAGCTGGCGGGCGAGCTGCGTCGTTCGAACTTTTCACTTTAAAAAGTCCCTAATACAGCAGGTTGTTGACGGACATTTGTTTCATCTCGTCAACAGAACATCAAATGAGGTCAACTCCGCCATCTTGAAAGCCTACACAGACGAAGTTACTGTTCCTACTTTAGTCGCAGTGGACCATGGGAAGGCAAGGATCATGCTGTTAATACAATAACTTGATAAGATTGACCCAGTTACATAGAATTATTTGATATTCAGATCTCTCTATAATAGCTTGATATAATAACAGCTTTAGTTACCGTAGCTAATGTTCGCACTGCTCCTGGCGTTTCTGAAACTTTGAAATTTTCTTCCAGGTCCCAGAGAAACTCCAAGAAATCTTTTCTCTCTCTCTATATATATATTGTGGTATTCCCCATTTTTGGAGCCGAGTAATCGTGGGCAAAGGTATACGATGAGAGCCTGAGCGCGAATAAGCAGGAGGGCGAAGCCAGTTGGGTTTCAAGTTCGAATTTCCTGAGCCACGTTACATCAGCCAGCGGTAATGAGCCTGAAACACTGCGCACCCGTGAGATCGAACAAAAGCTAATATCAAAGTAATTTCTGGTGTGTTTCCTTGGGCAGCCAGGTTAACATGGTGTTGCTGTCTTCACAGGGAGTTGTGTATCAGTACACCGGTGATGTGACGAAGGAAAACGTCGCAGCGTGGGTGAAGAACTGCGTGGCTGGTAGTGCCAAGCAGAAAAGTAAGCAATTATATATGGCTCCACTCAGATGACCGTCACTATGTAATAAGCTGAACTCCATTTCTTGGATCCGGCATTTTTAAATTTTTATAAATTTCTTCCGAGTTTCACTGGTTTCACTGGTTTCTTTGTATTTCGAATATCAGAATTAATTAGCATTGTACTTTCATTCCTTGTGTTTCTATTTGAGTTTTTGTATTTTATTTTATTTTATTTTATGCTTGTGTCGGTGCTTGTGATTGTGTTTGTGTTTAAGTTTTGTGTTTGCCTTTGTCTTTGTTTTTGTCGTTGTCTTTGTAGTTGTGGTTGTGTTTGCGTTGGTGTTTAGCATTGTGCTTTCGTGTTTGTATTTCGTGTTTTTGTTTGTGTTTGTGTCTGCTTTTCTGCTCATGCTTGTGTTTATGTTTTCTCAGTCAGTGTTTATACTTTAGTAGCTAATGTTTTGTTTGTTGCCTGCCACACCCTGTGTGACCAAAATCATGTCTCCCTCCCAAGGTAAGCTAAGAGAAGGCCACTGGGAGCCAGTGTTGGAAGGATATGACTTTCTTAGGATGATGGATGAAGAGGAAAAAAACAAGAAAAAGAAAAATGAAGAAAAAAGTGGAGATGATGAGGTCGAAGAACGAGAGGAATCAAGTGTTGATGAGGGGGAACCCCGTCGCGACAAAATAGAATGGCCGAATGAAAACAAAGACAAAGTAAATCAGCCAGACGACCAGGAAAAGGCGGGCAGCGAGGCTGGTAAAGCAAAGGCGAAGTTAGATGAAAAAGACGAAGAAGAAGAGCAAGATAAAGGCGTTCAGTTTGAGTCAGAGGAGGATGATGATGGGGAAGTTGTTACGCCCAGCCGTTTAAGGTTGTCACATCATCACGATCACCATGACGACAAGAAGACTAAGCAGCATGACAGCCACGATGAGCTCTAGATAAAATGGTACACTGCTTGGCATTGTGCGGCAACTGCTCCATGTGAGAATGCGCGAGTGTACCCCAATCCCAGCCTCGTTCCCAGTCTTCTGGGACGTGTCTTCCTTATTAGGAGCTTTCCTTCCCTGTGACGTCAGTGGATGAATTCATCCCAGAAGCCTGGCAAAAACCTTCTTTGTACGGCGGCCATTTAGCTCTTTGATTTGTTGAACGAAAAAAGTTTCACAAGGTACCTAGCAGGCACAAAAGTTTGCCAATCCCTAGAATCACAAATAACATCTGTGTAAGAAGTGCTTGAAATCTTGCTGAAATGGTGTATAGAAAATGGGGACTTTTTGGGGACTGTTTTGGCTTTTTACGGAAGCTTTTTGCCAGACGTCTCGCGATTTCTATTCGCTACCAGGCCCCCATCGACTCTGAGTGAGAGGTCTGGGAACGAAACTCCCCCAACCCCAAGCCTACCTCCACGCCTACGCCAAGCCTACCCCCAAGCCTAACTCCAAGCCTACCCCCAATCCTACCCCAAGCCTACCCCCAAGCTCACCCCCAAGCCTACACATAACTCTAACCCTAACCCTTCCCCAGCCACAACCCGACCCCTAAACCTGCACATAACCCATATCCTAACTCTGATTGTAACCCTCTGGGGTGGGGTTAGGGTTTGGGTACACTGGTGCATTACCCAATCCCAATCCTAATATTAACCCTCTGGGGTAGGGTTGGGATTTGGCTACACTCGTGCATTCTCACATGGAATACATATCCTGTATGTGGTCAGCGATATTCTGATAACAAAGGGAGGCACCGAGAGGAGGACTGAGACAAGTTCCACCACATCGGTCAAACGTCTTTTATTTAAAATTTCAAACTCACTATTATATTCATTACGCAAACGTAAAGGAACACCACAGGCGTTAACTGCTTGGGTTTTTCATACGTTAATTTTCGCACAAAGCCAAATATATATGAGTCTAATCAAACGCCTCGAATTTGGGTTTAAAACTAATCTTCAGCGCACCGTTTTTTCATGTCAATTCTCGGTGTTATGTCATCATACTGTCCTCGTGTTGAATAAAGTTATGTCTGAAAACAAAAGTTTCGCTTCAGCCTTATCCGGTCAACCTATTTTAATCGAATTGTATATGAAACATGTAATTCAGCCTCCCAGCTGCAAGGTGTTTTATTAATAAACCTATCCTAAACATACATATCCTAAACCTGTAAAAAATTATACTCGCCTGAAAAAATCTTGTTTAGACCTGGGTCGAATTGGCATCTACTGCTCACACACAGTGAATGTTCTTCCTGATTTTCCCAGAAAACTTGTTTGTTGTCGTGTATTTATTGTGCACTTTTGGCAACAAATTCGTTTCTGTTTTTACTACTCGCCCCAGTCCATCATGTGCAAAACTATGTTCCGAGTGTTTTGTTTGAATCTCTCCGAGTGAAGTACGGTGACCACCATTTTTCTTCCAGCAGCTACTTAATCAACTTCCAGATATGTAATCAAACAAAGAAGGTTATCAGAAAGGATGGAATTCTGGCAAATTATTCCTACATGAATAGCTGAAATCAGTAGCCAGTTTCAGTTGGTGCGCGCGGCGACAGTGCGACTACTGAAGCGGCATTTGAACAAAAGAATCGGAGTTTGCGGTTTTTATTGCAGACAAAGGGACCGTTTACATGAGAGATTTCGTCCCGAGACGAGTTCACTTCGTATATAGTCATTTTCTTCTTGCTGTTTACATGATTTGGGGGCGAGGTGAGAAACGGGAAAAAAAGTTATGTGAACGAAATTAGATTTTTTATCCCGGGGTGAGGCGACACATTGCTGAGCCGTACTACTTTTGAATAGCGGTACGTGACCTTACTGCGCATATTCCATTCAGCTGCTCCGGCCATTACTCGTCCCGGTGGGAATGAAACTCATTCCAGCTTACATGTGTCGCCTCGGTGCTGTGTTTTTGTCCGAGATCCATGGTAAAGCTTCAACAAAAGCTTCGCGGCGCCGATATAGATTATAGAGTTAAAAGAAAAGTATAGACTACATTTGTAACAACACAGTCATCGAACACAAGATGACTTGCATAGCAGCTAGTGTCAAATCAATTTCCTTTTTGTTTCTGAGGCCCTATCTTGCTATGTTGCACTTGTTCAAAATATACACAGCTCTGTCGTTTACTGCTGACCGAAGATATCGAAGATGTGGGTTGGATGAATTTCTTCCCGGGACGAAATTCATCCCGACTCTCGTATATTAAACGGATCCAAACAGCGGCAATGGTTCAATCGTTGGATGACTAACACTTGAAAGTGCATGCGTTTCTGTCAGTCGACTCCAGGAGTCCTCAGTTACAGTAATAAGCAGTAGGAGTCTCCTGATCTTGTTGAGGACCCTAAGTGGAGGGTGGCGTGAAGTACCAGCACGCCACTATTCGCTAAATCTAATGGATGCTCCGTGAATCGGTAACGGTGACCGCGTACGTGAAATATAAACTGTTATTTAACAATTATTCCACGAACACGCGTTGGATATGAGGTGATAGATAACCAAAGACACGCGCATCGCCGAGTTGGCTATAATCATCTCATATTCAACAAGTGTGAGTGGAATAATTGTTTTATTAAATACCAAGTCAAAACATACTTTTTTTCTTTTTAATTTTGTGTAAACCGAACGGAATTTAGTGTAAACCAAGCGGAATTAAGTGTAAAACAGGAGGATTTGAAAGTTTACTTCTGTTTTAAGAAACACCTGTTTTGTTTTGGAAACAGCTGTTTTCCATATAAGGTCAAACTCGTGAATATCACATGATAACCAGTGAGTACTGAACCAATCAAATTGCTTGAAATTCAATAACCATTGGGTTGTATTTAAAAATAAATCGTATTTTCAAGCATACTATTAAAATATGACTAAAAATGTGTCCGGCAAAAAAACCCGCTGACAATTGCGGTTGTTCAAGGTCCTATGCTTCCATTATATAACCTCGATTAATTATTATATATAACATTCTACAGTATAAAAGGTTATATATAACCCATTTTAGTAAATAATATATCCATAATTTATGATTATATTTTCCTAAAATAAAGCAGCCAGAAATAAGAACTGCCAAAACAATGGGACTCAATTCAGTATTTCAGAAACTGTAAGATTAGCCTGCCGGCAGACACTCTGAACGGTTAAATCACGAATTTGGTTACTGTTCGATAAAAATGTATCCAACAAACTATGAAATATCACGATCGCTGTCACGGTTACTACTGCGTTTCCTGTGGACAGACAAATAACATGACATAATTCTTGTGGGAGTTTACTGAATTTTGCAGATTTGAAAATTTCGGATTTTGCAGGATTTATTTCTTGTGCTCAGAGAGACACTGCCCCTTGACTGAAGAAGGACTTAATTTATCCACAGGTTATTTCTGCAATTCTAGTAAAATACGCGCTATTTATTACTGCAAAAGAATTTCAATCAAATTGCATACTAGCAGTACTTTTTAAATAAGAAATAAATGCGGTATTTTGCTAATTATAAATCGTAATTTGTTCTTGAACTTACCTGATAGAATAGCGCTGGATTACAGTCAGAATCCACGGTCAAGACGAGAAGCGATTCAGTGTTCCATGGAGCTTTTGCGCTCAAAAAACTATTTATTCCTTAGTTGAATATCGAGAAATCAAGTTTTGCTTATTTTGGTATTTTGCACGAACATTTTTTACAATACTTTTTTGGGAGTTCTCCAGGAATCGCAAAAAGTAATAGTCACTGCAACCTTATGTAACAAATATTTCCGTAATTAAAGTTTTTCTCAAATATCTACATTAACCCGTTCACTCCCAAAAGTGCCAAATGATAAGTTGATAAATTCTCATTACTTGTCTCCATACATTTCCTATTAAAAGGTTGGGAGAGTTTTACATTTCATTTACAAGCGTTTGGAGTGGATGATCAATTTTCGTATTCTCGAAACCAATCAACGTATTTTATACTGATACTGTGAGGAGAAGATAGATGTTGATAAACTTGGTGGGATATGCCATTCTCCAGATGACGGGTCATCACTCTTAAATCCCAGAAATGGAAAAAGCAGGTCGAAGTTAGTAATTAACGAAAATTTGGGATTCTGGTTAATTTTTTTTTTAATTTCGTAAATCGGTGAAATTTAACAAGAATTTGTGAGGTTAACAGTAGCTGACGGGAAAGCTTGCGTGTCGCAAAATTCTTTAATAGAATTTCAATAGTTTAAAAATTAATCAGCGATTCAGTTTTTGAAATACAATTTCGCTGGTTATCAACTTTGACTTCCGTTTTCTATTTCTTGCATCGATAACAGTGATATAATAAAATATTTTTTTTACTGACGTTACTAAAAGCAATCGATTTATTTTATGGTGTGAGCGTTTGTTCAGGGATAGTTGTGATGATCATAGCATTGTCTATTCCACAGCTGATGCCGGCCTCACTGTTGATTTCATTTGCGATGTTGTTACTCTTGATTTTCTCACCAAAGTCATTTGTCTTCCTGAAGTTATCCCCCAACTTTCTGTCGGCTATATCTTCGCTGGTGTTCGTTGCATCCAAGATAGCGGTACCAGTATTCTGTCTCATATTTTTCGTTGTTGTCAACTCGAAGTTGTTGTCGATAACATCGACGCCGTTATTGGTATTGCCTGTTCCGCAGTTAGTGTTGATAATGCTCACGGAATTAGTCGCGGCTCTTTCCCGGCTGCTGTTGGACACGACTAGATCTAACACGCTGCTTGTTCGCAGCGTCTTCTGACTACTCCAAGACACAACACTTCCATGCCTTTGTTTCCTTTCCTGCGCACAACACATATCTCGCAAGGCATGCCGGTACTGCGGTCGAGTGAGGGCGTATGTAAATGGGTCGAGGACGAAGTTGAGTAAGGCGATACGCGAAGAGTTTACATCTGCGCTTTCGCTCAACCATACGCCGCTCATGTTACAGATCATGCGAATCTGAAAAAGAGATGCAAAAAATGTAATGATAAGTTATTAGAATCATAAAGGTTCACCTTTCACGAGTTCTAAACCTGTAAACTGACAACATGCATGTAACACCCATTTTACGACATGTCGTCATATTCTCGCTTTCTGATTGGTTGAAAACCATCGTCTATAAGAGTACATACCACGATTTACGCGCACCACTGCACACGCTCGTAAACAGCCGGTAAGTTTGACTATTTATGAGTTTCTTGTTGTAAAAAACAAATGTATGATAGCTTTCTGTGGTATGTACTCTTACAATACAAAGCTATCAATTGCGCATGTCTTGCCTGTGTTTCAGGTCTGGTAGGCAAATTTCCAAAAAAACTCCGGCGAGTAGGGCAAATACTGGGATTGACCAACTAAAACTTGATATGGTATGTTTTTTACTACCGCCCAGTGTCTGGCAGGTTGAAGCACGGAATCATATTTCTCAGAGCTGGTTACTAGCTGAATTTGCGAGTTCTCCTTTTCGGTGGGTAACAATTGTTTGCACAAATTCATGAAAAACCAAAGGGTCACTATTTTCAATTTCTTCGTTTGGTGCTAATTTTTAATACTGCTGGAGAGAAATAATGTACTAACAGCTAACTCTGAACAGAGACATTTGAGATGTTTTTCCAAAAGCATACTTTTCAGTTCTGACCAAGGTATTATTTTTACCGAAGTACGGGGCTTTTGTCTTGCAACTCGAAACGCAACATTTGTGTTCATATTACGGCAACTTTTAAATGATTAAGATCTTTAATTAAATCTGCAGTTATCTCTGATGCCGCTTCCTTTTCGGTACAATACTAACATTAATTTTACTTTGTGAAATGAATTGGAAATTGTCGGCGTATTAATGATTTTGTAGTTACAAAGAACAACATACCACGTTTAAGTACGCAAATAGTAAGCAAATATTACTGTTTTTATCAGTCAGTAATTATTTTTTGTTATTACTATGAAAGGCTCGTTTTCAGCTAAAAACTACTAATCGATTGGCAACTGTGGATGATCAAAACCTATAATATCCATGACAACTCCTATATATATCTGGTGAATAAATTATCGGAGTTTGTCAGAAATTAGACGGACTTTTATAGGAACACTTTGGACTTCATCAGCATCAACGTCAATCATGTTTATAAGCAAAATAATGATTGAGAAAGGACAGTCTCTTTCAGGCTGTCACTGGACACCGAGAGCGTTGTTTGTGTTCCTTACATCATTTTGAGCAATTCTGTGAAAGTTGAAAAGATTTGATAATCACAAAACAATATGTATAGTTTCTAAATTAGAGCCAAACTATTGGAATTGAAATTTCCAGGGCTTATCTTTTTTAAGTAGTCAAGTATTTTTACTTCGACATAGTACCGGAAAAAAAGTATCAGTTTTGATTGCGCCAATGGAGCAGTTTTAACTCCTAAAACATTTAGCGAAGCAAAAAAAACAAGCATCGTTTTAACCGACTTCTTTCTATCTTTTGTTTCACGAGTTGAAACGTATTGTAACTATTTAGAAGTTGAATTCGGTTTGAAATGTGAGAGAGAAATTACACCTTGTTGGATCACTGTCATTTTTAAAATATTTTGCTCCTAATCAGAAAATAAGATCAGTAAAATCTAATACACGAGATATGCTAATCACGACTGACTGGCTCTTGTGTAAAGCCCATTGACATTATTGGATCATCGACAATAACAATAACAAAAACGAGATTTTCTGAAACACCCTTTCTTCTAGTCAGGACTGAACAACATGTTCTGTTTGCAAACAGCAGCAAGCTCTAAGATGGTGGTTAATACTGCATATACTGTATTAGTGTTTCATTGTGAGATCGATCGGACGAAAGTAGAATTTGTTACAATTTTGTTGCTGTTGGATATGAGTGTAGACAGATCTCTGATGGAAGAATTGAAAACATTAGCAGCATTTCATAGCAAGCTTATAATAGTCTTGGTGATAAATCCTGCTAATTGCATTTCGTGTCAAATTGTAAACTAAACTCCGATTAGCTTGTATATAAGCGCGTGCCAAGCCTGTAAAAGGCAGCAACGCGTGAGAGTTTAGTGTTAATGTCATAACTAGTAAATGCAAAAAGGAAATTGCAGCTTCACACATATATTAGATTACAGTAGCATTGTCCCTTTACAGTCTTTACAGTAATATCTTCTGTTGGGTTGATCTGTGTTTAAAACGAAGTATTTGATCTTCGATCCGTCGGTCTATGAGTCTATCTGTCTGGTTTGCCTTTTGCTGTTTATCTTTGCTGGTTTGATCTATATGTTAGTGTGCCTGTGTGTGTGTGTGTATGTATGTATGTATGTATGTGTGTGCTTGTATATGTGTGTGTCTGTGTGTCTGTGTGTGCATATGCCTGTGTGTGCCTATGTGTGCCTGTGTGTCTATGTAAATGTGTGTCTATGTGAGTTTGTGTGCCTGTGTGTGTCCCTCTGTGTATGTGTATGTGTGCCTCTGTGTGTGTGTGTGTGTGTGTGTGTGTGTGTGTGAATCAGTGTCGGTTTATAAGAAGTGAAACGACCGTCAACTGAATAATTGGACGGTCATTGTAAACGGCGGCCGATCGAAGCGAGATCAATTTTAAAGGGGTTTATATATTATAAAATTCAGTTAAGCTCACCTCACGCAATTGGATAACGAGTATAGACTATACTTATGAATCTTACCGTGAATGGAATCCAGCAAAAAAGAAAGATAGCAGAAATGACTACCATCATTCTTCCAAACTGATACTCGAGGGATTTCCTGCCGGATAAATTTTCCCTATCACTGGAAACGGAAATAGTTCGCCTTCTCTTCTTTTGGTGGCACAGTTTCACAATAACATTAACATTACAGAATATTAATGTAACAATTATGGCACCGCTGTAGACCAGAATAAGATAGGAATAAATCACATCTTCCAGATCCACTGCAAACCAGTCAAAAGTACAGAATGTTCCACTCAGATTCTTCACAAAACCACCAATTCCTCCAACCGGCATTAGCGAGAGCGCTGCGGAGCCAACAACCACAGCGACTACAACCTTTCTCGCTAGCGAAGTTGTCACTTTCTGTCGATGCCAGAACGGCGCAGTAATCGATATATAACGATCGATAGCCATTGAGGCAGCGATACCGCCAGAAGCAAGGCTACAAAACAGGGCAACAAATCCTTGAAAGTTACAAAGTGGATCTCCTCCCTTCCACTCGCCAAAGGAGTAACATATCAGACTAGGTGTCATGACGCCAAGCACTGCGAGGAGATCGATACAGGCCAAGCCGAACACGAAGATATTCGGACTCAATTGTTGGCCTTTGTCCTTGAGGATGCGTATGGTAATAATTATGGCGAACATATTTCCAAGTGTTCCTGGCACGACGAGAGAACCGAGTACAGCCCCTTGAACAGGGTCGAGCGGTTCACGTCGATTCTCAAATGTAAAATTTTCACTGACGTTCGGATCCATTCTGGCTCTCTACTCTGAAGTTACTTGTTCGGCGACAGTGGACAATAATATTTTTTGCTCTCAAAAATGTTATTGTATACCTACACGTGATGTATGTAAGTGTAGTTGTCTTATAGTTGTGACCGCGATCATTGACCCATGTATCTGCATATGACAGATCTTAAATGAGATGAAACGAAATGATATGATATGGGTAAAGTTCAAGGGTCTGGCTGCGGTTCTGTGGCACGTCCCTGGGTCTTCCCTCATATCGTGCGTCAGCAGTTTTGTTAAACTTCCTGTTTTTTATTATCTATTGCTGAAGTACAATATTTGTTTCTAGAAATTTCTAATTTCTATTCAAGTACGTCCTTGTCATAGTAATATATTTTTTAATATTGTAGTGTCTAGACTTGTTACGCGTGAACAACCTCTTTGTCGATTCACTTTATTAGTTTATAGGAGTATTCCAATATTCGCTCTCATTAATTGTATAACCATTCAAAATAAATCATTTCTGCAAGAAAATTGATCTTCGTAAAAGTTATTAATAAAGTACAATATACTGCCATACAGAAAATTGGATCTCTGCCATCTGGTATTCACATGAAATTGTACTGAATTGATTATAAACATTTGCCTACTTTGACTACTTTCGGGTCTGATACTTTATTTATTTTCCATTTCTGTTTCATGAAGTTTACAAAGCTTACTTTTACTCTCTTTTGGCTCTTCTTATACAAAACTATAAAACAGTGAAAAGGAAAAATGAAACCATACTATTATCTTCAACGAACAATACGGCCAGTTATGTAGAAGACGAGGGAGATATTTTATCGTTGATGTAGTGTTCTCAAGGTTAGCATGATAATCACAAACTTTTACAGAAATTATTGTACCAAGTAGAACAGTCTACTTTATTTAAAACAGAAACCATGGAAAATAACTCGACTGATAACGATTCTTAATTTGACAGGTACTATTCGCGTGCTTCAATAAAATAAAACGAATTGAATTATTGACTGTGAGTGACGTAATTTTCACAAATAGTATAAACTATAATATTTGTTTCTATAAAAGTTGCCGAGTTTCTGACCATATTAGCTATTGAGCTTAACAACCAATAGGTGTCCTTAATATGGAATGCCAGCAAAGGTTTTCCCGCCCTGTCCCCTGGATGGGATGCTAATCTATCGCAAGGTTTTCACCCCCAGGTTTTTCCCTAACATTTTTAAAAACTATTTTCCGGCCAAGAACATTACAACGTGACAGTGGTCAGGTTCGAATCGTCGACCTAACAACACTAACCACCAGGCGTCCTGGAGGGGAGGAGAACAGTCGCCACGGAAGGGACCTGGGATCGAGGAAAACTTGAGGCTTTTGTGACGGGTGGTGGGGCGTGCAATATAATACTTGAATCTTGATATTTTAGACCGGGGTGAGAAATCATCATTGTTAACAATGTAAGTGACTCATCGAAATACCCCGAGAAGAGATATGCGTATTGATACACAAATAATAATAAAAAGATTAAAACACACTCAAATATAAAAACGTTTTCAGTTGTCAAGGAATCAACTTTATTATGTTACTTTTTTTCTCATCCTGGCTTCCTGCATTTATTTGAACAAGACATTGTATAAATTCATCTCTCCACTTCACCAATAATATATACTTTCCTTTTCAGTTTATACCTCTGCAGTATTAAGCACTACCACCACCGCCTACATGTGCAAAGCAGAGTAGCTGACGCTATATATATATATGTTCGGGTAAGCGTGAGAAATGTAAATTTAAAATTAGAGAATAATAAAATTGTAGTTGTAAATTTGTATTTCCAAGTTGCTTGTGAAGCATGGTTTCTATATGATCTGTAACGGTGGGCGACGGTCTTCGATGGCCGTGTTGTGCAGACACCACAGACAAGTGTTTACATTTATTTACGAGTGATCGCAATCCATAAACCAAAATGGCGGCAAAGATTTATTTCAATTCTCAATTTATACAATGTCGCCGACCGTCTGGCAGACCATCACCGACTATTACAGATCATATGGAAACCAGCCGAAACCAGGCTTTAATCTAATATTGTAAATCAACGTCAATATTTTTTGTTATCACGAATGTTGTGGTATTTCTGATCAGATGAGTGTAATACTAATAGCGTCTTAACTTATGTTGCTGCTGTTACTAGATATGGGTGTTTTCGTCAGGGTCCCCGAGTCTTGATGAAGTGTCTGTCTGGATCATAACTATTAATAACCAAAAACATTTGCTTTGGGGACGTTGACTGACAAAAGTATACAGTCTTGTGCGACGTGTGAAACGTATAGAAAACTGGGTCGAGCGCGCTCCAGTGCCACAAAACGACACAAATGGCGGCGAAAAGAAATATTGAGGCTGGAGCAAAACTGCAACCGTGAGGACAAAACGGTAACAGATTTTCCGTTGATTTTTTATCTGAGAAATCTTGAGAAAATTTACAGAGCTCTGGGTCGGTGTAAATTAGGTTAAAGTTTAGAAAATACCGATGATTTAAATTGAAGTAAATCGATCTTCCTCGAAATCGAAAGCGGTTGTTCTTTTGATCACCTGCTGTTAGAAATTCCAAGATTTCTTAAAATAAGCCCTAAAGCAGCTAGAAGCTCAGTTCAGTTTATGGAGTACATAGAAGAAACTATAGATCTCTTGTTTGTATATACTAAGTTCTGGGTCCCATTTAGACTGCAAAACCGCCGGCTTCCTTCGCCAGAATACAAAAATCGTCCAGTCTGAACGAGTTTTGGCGCGCGTTCGGGAGATCGATTAGAGAGAGAAAGAAGTCGCGCGGCCGGGGAAAAAAAGAAATGGACAGAGGTGGCGGATGTCCACATATCTTTTTTCCCCCAGCCGCGCGACATCTTTCTCTCCCCAGTCTTGGTCTACTTCACGACCGCGCACCAAACCTCGCTCGGACTGGATGATTTTCGTATTCTGACAAAGGAAGGGGTTGTTTTGCAGTCTAAGTTCTGTTTTGTACTTTTGGAGTTAGGGATTTTAGTCTGCGGTCAGGTCAATTGTTTTGAAAATGTATGTATCATGTCGGGAACTTAAGAAGGGACATCCGGACGGTTGTCATAGTCAGTCATTGATAGAATGTACAGTACTAGTGTACCAACAATTTACTGATCTCTTCTTTCTCGGGAGGTAATGATAACGAGATAGGTTTCTGTAAAGCAATATCTTGATCAGTAATAAATACTGCCTCAGTCATGTTTATGCGAGTTTAATTTTTATAAACTAACAGATCAAACCGAGCAGCATTTGTTGAAAGGTATGGAAATTCTACACCGTCAAGTTGTGCCAAGTTGTGCTGGAAAATATTCCTGAAATCACTTTATTTAATGTTATTAACTTGCATGTTTTAGGACTCTACTCTACCTTATTTTAGTCAAGTTAATTTCCGTGTCTTGCGAGTTGAGTACTACACTCGCGCTCGACAGCACTCACCTATCTTTGTCAAGCAGAAAGTTGGTGAGATTTGTTCTCCTGTAATAGAAACATCGCTGAAATCCAGACATTGATCCGAAACGGAACTCCAAACAGACCAAAGGATCAATAAACAAGATGAGTTTCAAAATCCAACACGTTCACCGAACATGTTCATGGTTTTACACAGCATCTTGGGGGGTACGCTGTTTCACTCGTCTCTCCGCGCCCACTCTTTCTGGCGTCATACTTCGCACTTTTGCCTTAAATACGTCATCCTTTTAAAAACGAGGAAGCTCCATTCAAAACCGGACGTTCGATGCAATGTTGTGTTTGTGTTGGGGAGAGGAGAGGAGAGGAGAGGAGGGGAGCAGGGGAATATCTCTTCCACAGCACCTCCTAGTATAGCGAAAGGCAGATTTAGGGGAATTTTTTTTTTTAAAGCGTTAAAGCAAAGCACTGAAAATAATAAACAAATAGAAGGAGGAAACTGTTTATCGTGAAGATAACGAAAATGACCAAAACGATATTATCACAGTGAGTTAAATAATTGTTCGATATTGTGCAAACAGTTTTCAAAATAGATAAAATAAGTACAACTTGCTCCAAAATAAAAGCTACTGCTAGCATTACAGAAACACGAGTGAGCCGTAGGCTGCCTATGTTCAATTCTAATTAAGAACTTCCTTGAAATAATATATTTTTTAATCCTTGAAATAATATATTTTTTAATATCCTTTAGTCTAAACTCGCTATTTTAAATCTATAAATAAGATATGACCTAAAGACTATTTGCCATTTCACCTTATGAAATTACAATGTATCATGGTTCCAATTTTACTCTCGTTAAAAAATTCATTTAGAAATCACAATTGTATACAGGGATTTGTTTTAGCAATCTGAGCTTCTGTGGCATGAAGCAACATTATTAAACCGTTGTTTCACGAAATAAGCTCTGTTTTATGGTGAATATACGTCGTTCAAAATAGTCTCTATGATGCTTGTTTGGCAATGACCAATGATCATATAAAAGGAGAAAGTACTGTAGCAACAAGGTGGCTTGGAATAAGGAGAAAGTGAAAACCATGTTGCTATTAACTTCAGTCGGTATCGGTATCTCACTATGTCAAGGTCTCTGTGGGGCACGAGAAAGTGGACTTGTTGTAAATTAAAAAGTTAACATGTTTTATAACCATGTAGCCACAACCGAAAAGATACATGCAGTATTGAGGCTAGAAACACAAACCTTGCATAATAAAAACGCAATAACAAGTTTAGTTTGACAGTTGAGGGGGAGACTTACATTTTTTAATTTAAACACGCAACATTTTTCAGGTTTTCACGAAAATGATTTACTATCTAGAAAATCTTCCATGAAGCCATTGGAGTTTCTGCCTATGTGAGTTCAAGATATATATATTGGACGGACCATTTGATTTTGTG
>JAOBYG010416618.1:0-13837 GCA_025403545.1 Epizoanthus stellaris
GTGGGCATTACATGTAGAGCTTTAGTAGTAATGAGGAGAATTTAAGAGGCGTTTTGAGGAAGAAAACGTTTAGTGACACGCAACAAAATGTCTTGACTAAGATTCCAAGAGCACACTCCCCGGATATCGACAATTCCCTGCGTGTCTATTGAATATTAACCCCAATTCTTAATTTCCCTAAAACTCACTAACATTTAAAAAATTTTCAAAATAATTAATCTCGCAACCACCTCTTTTCCTTCAAATCTTCTCTAAATATTCTAAAAATATTTCACCACCAATAATATCCGCGGTACTACATCCTAATGATTCGAAATTTCGCAACTCTAAGTACATCACGACAAATACATTTGAATTTGGCTGAACCCCTGTAAAACTACGCTTTTAGGTGTATTGTCCCTTATTGGTTTCTTAATAGTCCCATCTGGTAACGCTTTTCAAAGTGTGGCAGCTGCTACAGAGAAGGTTCTATAGCCATAGCCTTTGAGATTGTACTGTGCCCTATCTATATAGTTTTAGAGCACGATCGCAACTCGTGATTGGGTACATATGGTCGAATCTGGGTCCTTCGATAAATAGGAGCAATGTCTCTTAGACATTTTAAAAGTTGCCAAACATTTACCAAACATTTTCGATAATTTTCGATAATTTTCGAAGATTTCCCGAAATCTTGTGCGTTGTGCTTCATCAGGGGATTCCAAATACCTTGAAACAACAAAAGCACTCAGACGAAGTGTCTTCGTGCTTTAATTTGTTTCTCAGTGTTTGGAACCCCTTATGAAACACATGCACTCCTTTTGATATATTACTTCAAAAATCTACATTCTAATTTCAAATTAACAGCACTTCTCTGAACAAATCAGAACGCAGAATTTGTTATCACTGTATAATTGTTCCATATAAACCTTCACCTGACCGACAGACTACTCTGGTGCTACATGAACGCTCTGAATATGTCTGTTTAGGAAGCTCAAGAACACACATTCCTCATAAAAGTGGTTGCACACAAACATATTATTGTCGCGGTGTGTTCCAAGGTGCACTTTCAGTCGAGTACATGTAAATAACTTAATGACTTTCCACATTTATTGCAGTAATGAGCTCTTTCACCTGTTTGATATTTCAAGTGGAAAGATGTTTGGAATGACTTTGCTGGCATTGTAAGGTCTCACCAGTGTGCAGACGCATATGTCTATTCAAGGTTCCAGACTGGCTAAATGATTTGTAACACTGGTCGCAGCTATACGGCTTCGCACCACTGTGCACTCGTAAATGAGAAGCCAAGTTTTCTGATTGACTAAATGATTTATCACATTGGTCGCAGCTGTACGGTTTTGCACCACTGTGCACTCGCATATGCTTAGTCAAGCTTCCAGACTGGCTAAATGACTTGTCACATTGGTCGCAGCTGTACGGTTTTGCACCACTGTGCACTCGCATATGAGTAGTAAAGTTTCCAAAAGTGCTAAACGACTTGTCACATTGGCTGCAATGGTAAGGTTTCTCCCCACTGTGACTTCTTTGATGTATGTTCATTTCTGAGAACGTATTGCATGACTTGTCACATTGGTCGCAATGGTAAGGTTTCTCACCGCTGTGCACTCGCATATGTCTATTCAAGCTTCCAGACTGGCTAAATGACTTGTCACATTGGTTGCAATGGTAAGGTTTCTCACCGCTGTGCACTCGCATGTGTTTAGTCAAGTTTCCAAACCGGTTAAACGACTTATCACATTGGTCGCAGTGGTAAGATTTCTCACCAGTATGCTTTCTTAGATGCACTGTCAAGTCTAATGAGGTTTTACAAGACTTGTCACAAAGATCACAATGATATCGGTTATCACCAGCCTGTCTTGTTCTGCGATCATCACCCAACCGAAAAGACGTGTCATGCTGGTCGCTATTGTAATGTTTCCATGATGTAGGCGACTGGAAATGCTCAGCCAAGTCAGCTATACTAAACAACTCTTCATCCTGCATATGATCAGAAGGTTCAGTTTTAATAGCTTGTCTTCTATCCTGTTTACTTGAGGTGCCAGGCTGGTTTACTGACATCTTTGTAAGGTTACTCTGTAAGGTGCCACCAGCTTGATGCATTTGGACACAATTCCAGGTTTTCACTGTGTTTGTCGCTAGATATATTTCCGCCTTTGATGCCGCAGTGGGGCAGACTCCTATCTTTAGGTTACCCAGGCCATGTAGCTCACATTGGATCTAGCCATAAGTTGAAAGAGAAGTTTATAATAAGTCTGGAGTGCATTCAAAATGCAATAAATTAAGCAATAAATTTCAATAAATTTCCAAGCAATTTTCTTTTTTAAGACGAAAAGAAAAAAAATATTTTTGCAGTCTGGGTTCACTTGATTTGCCTGGAGTTTCCAGGAGTCAGTTTAAACTTCCAGGAGTTTTCCAGGAGTTTCTAATAATAACTTACTATCATGTCCTGCGTCTTTCATTTGCTCATTTACCAATTATTTCCTATTAAGTCCCAATGCTCGTTCCAAGAACCCACGTTCTTTTGGCCTGCGGCATGGGACAAAGGGCCCTGGGAGAATCTACACGCAAAGATGATCACACATTATTCTGTACACTACGCATGAACTCCGAATTATTGACAATACACGATAGAACAAGTCCATATTTTTTACTGTACACATACACAATTAAATGAATCAATCTCTTTGCAAACATACCATCTTTTGACTTGATCTTTGCAAACATACGATCTATACTTTTGACAACAAACAATTGATCAAATCCATGCTTCAATAACATGCCACCATCCTTTTGAAGCACACGATTATGGACGAGTTTTTTTCCTTCCTTTGATGCCAGCCCAAGCGCGATGCACGCGGGCCATGAAAAAGGGAAGGAAAAAAAAGAGGATCCATAACATACCGTACAGACCGAGCAAACGAGGTAATAAGATGTTTATTATATGGCTTTATTGCATTTTGTTTGCAAAGCAAAACTTGAAAAAGTAAAAAAAAAATGACAGTCGCTCGCCCGAGCAAGAGGTCCGTATGGCAACTTACGGACCTGAAATTGATCACAGCGTGCGAAATGAATCAGTCACATAATAACACAGTTTATTATATGGCTAATTTTCCTCGCATCATTCCATTTATTTATTTCCTAAGAAAAAAAGTAAGATTTTAAAAACATGAAATGCTGCAATTTTTCTTTCAAAAATGTCTAACATTTGAGGGCCTGAAACTGACACCACGATTTAGCTTGCCTAATTACTCGGGTGAAAAGGCTTCTGCATAATGACACTTATCTGTATGAGAAAAAGTGGTGGGATTATGGGCACAATTACCATATCATTTTCTCTGCACAGCAGATGTAATTCCTAAAATTACTGTGCTGTTTCCAGAACAACAATGAAATTTGCAATTCCAGAGGGTTCATGCTGTCTGGTGAAATGTACACGGCTTTTAACTGTAAAATCTTTGCCAAACTTCATAGTTTCCAAAGCTATACTTGCATGCGAAGTCTCACCCAAATGTACATCCTTCTGGATGGTTTTGCATGGTTTCCTCATGTCATCACTCTTATCATCACTGCTATTATCTCCCACCCCAAACATTTACATAGGCCGCCACGGGGGTTTAATAAAGGAAATATGAACTACATGTTCATAGCCTTTCACATTTGCCTGTATTTTGCATCACTCTTTGTATCTACTGCGCATGGCCAGTAGACACTATTTGGAAAGGGTAAGTTAGAGCTTAAGAGCTCAAGATAATTTTTGACTTTTTGAATAGTACAAGCAAACAACTAATTTTAAAAACGAACACAACTTATCCAAAATAATGTTCAAATGTTGAACAATCGTATCAGCATCGCTCAAACTTAGTAGGGGTAAGGATGATTCAACAACAAAAGTAAAAGAAATTTCAAGCAGCAAACACGTGTCACATGTTCTGACACGACATGACACTACAATTCATATTCCTTTGGCTTGGCTCACCACATATGGCATCCCAGTCTAAAATGTTCTTCTTGACGGTTTGATTTCTGGTTAATTGCTTATTCTTGAGAGGAAGTATTTCTTCATATTGAAAATACTGGGTCCATATTTAGATAGGATTTTGCTGCCAAAAATTTTAAAGTGGAAATGATGAGAATACTCTATGGTAAGATGTCAAATATAAAACAGGCTCACCAGTCTCTATAACCACTGAAGTCAACATTTAGCTCACTAAACACAACAATATAGAATAGAAAGCAAGCCGTATAGTCTGTCAATGGTATGTACTAAATATTTAATCAGTTACAGCCAGAATTATTAACTATCTTCATCACTGCAACCATATTTGTAGGTTGGTACTTGTTTATAAAGGAGGAATTTTGCATCTGAATTTTGGTGCGCTTTACATGTATTTGTGGGGGGAGGAGAGAGGGAGAGTATTGTCAGATGATTATAGTATTGTATTTGTTGCTTAATAAACAGTGCCATTTCTGTTTTCCATTTTTCTGTGTCATTAAATTCAGAAAATGGTTTACTCATGCATCCTGACAGTTTATTAACAGTTGATTGTTGGTAGAATAACTTTTCAAGGTATCAGCAGTTGCATTCATATTGTAATTGTAGTTTCCATGACAACCTTACAGGGCCTCAAATGTACCCCACTTTTAACATTCAAGTGTAGTTTACACAAAAGTGAGTCGGTGAACTCCATTTTATATTGTTTTAGTATTATTTTAACGCGAATTAGAAACTTTTGAGAAATTTTTAAACAATTATGTCACCAAAATTTGGCACTACCTTAACTTTTCAGAAATTTAAGGTGGTTTTTAAAAATTTCTCAAACGTTTCTAATTCACATGGTTCCTTGTTCAGGACTGTCCATGTCACAGATCATAAGTGTTTTATTGTTTTGTTATTTTACCTTGTGTTTTAATTTATGCATGGAATGCCTGGCATGGGACCATGAGTCACATTCGTGCTTTCCCATTTGGCTGCTATAATTGTAGTTGGTACTTTATTCTCCTGTAATTTTTGTGTTTAGTTATATACTGCCAATAAAGAAACAAAATTATCCACGCCACAAACTCTTTTGTGATCTTTCATGAAACAAATCCTAAACACACCAGTGGTTATTTTGCTGCATCTGTCCATTTAATTGCTTCATTGCTAAAAGAGAGATTTAAAATCTATCACAAAGTAGCATCAGACACCATGAAATAATATAAAGAAGGTAACTGAAAAAACTTTACAGTTTCAATCGGACAATGATCCTCTTGATCTATATGGTAGCAAATGTAAACATTATAATTTATGTCATGCTTGACAGCTTGTGGATTTAGAAAAGTTCAATTAGAGTATCACCTGACACCCCAATCCAAACTCACATGTACACATGCAGTGTAAACAAGAACATTTGAGGGGAAATAAAGAAGAGCACTTGTCAAGATTTTATAAATCTTTAATTGTTATAAAAGTATGAAAAGTGTTAAAAAACTTTCAACTCTGATGTGGCCCTTTATCAGACTGTCCAACTGTCATTCTGAAATCAGGCTTTTTACATGAGGGGAATATTTTGCAAGCACCAAAGGCACAAGCCTCTAGGGGTGTGTGGGGGCATGCACCCCACCCAAAAAATGTTTGAAATCTAGATGCCCTGAAACTCTGACACTCTCAGACATCAATTTCTGTCACAAATGCTAGATAAATTGAGTGTCATTTTTCTCTTGCTTTCCATTAAAAAAGAATTTCACAATTCAGCTACAAATGCTTGGCTTTGCATAAAAGTTCTCCATTTTATTTGATATTTCTTGCAGTTTTTTGTGACTATGTTCATTGTTCTTTGTGACTATGTTCTTTGCTAGAAGGTATGGTTAGGTTTTGACATACATATACATGTCTGTATGCTGCAAATATTTTGTATCAATGCTCTACCAATTACATGTATTACTGTTCAATGCCATTTCCTGAATTCTAGAGACAAAAAACCACAATACCAGACTTGTAGTAAGCACAGAACTTCCTTTGCCCCCCCTCTTATCCTTTAAAACTTTTTTGACCTAGCCATAAATAATGACCACTCCCTAATGTCAGTAAAATGAAAAAATATCCATATTTTACCCGATGACCGACGTTCGATAAACGCCTGATAAGGCCAAATCAATTAAGTGATTTCATTATAATGTCTGTAATGTCACATTTCTCTTATACGTTTCTTTTATTTTGGCGCGACATAAGGTTGTTTTCCATACAGACGTAATACGTAGCACACAAACACAAACAGTTTGCGAAGGTATTCCATATCGTCATTATCCGATAGACACGATGCAAACAGTCGCAAACAGTACGTATGGATAGAATTTGTTCTATATTTACGTCTTGTTTGCGAGCGGTCGGCAACCCATTGCAAACAACCGTAAAAGTATTTCCATTATCGCAAACAGTTTGCGTTGGTTCGCAAACAGCCCATTGTAAACTGTTTGCGTTTGTTTGGTTGCGACGAGCTACGTCTATATGGAAAACAACCTTCGCCTGCTAATTCAGCCGCTTCACTTCGGGCGCGGAACGGACAAGGCCCGAATTTGAAATATGAAATCCGGCAGGTACAAAACATCGGATCGGATCGGATCGGATCGGATTTTCAAAATGGACTACATTGTAATGTTTCAGCGTTGTGCTCCACCGTTTTTGCAATTTCCAAACTTCCACTCCAATATATAGTATCCACGTCTTTGTTGCGGTTCCTTGAGCTGCTATGTTAAGCAATATTTGTCTGTTAACTTGTTTTGCTGGTTACGTTATGGTGACTGTACAGTCACTCGCCGAGTACACCGAGTTGTCGGTAGAAGTTTAGTTTGTGGACAGTTCTTACAAGTGCCATTTTCCAGATGAGACTGCTTCGATTTATGTTGACTTTTTATGAATGCCAGTTCTGCTCATTTCTGTGCTCCTTTCAACACATTTGCTTCAGATGCTCTACAGCATTTTCTTAATTGCCTTCACTCGTTTTCGTCATGCAGGTTGTGTCACAAACAATTTGATCTTGGTACCCTTTGATAGTTGTGAGCTTAAGGTGTATGAAAACAGTTTCACAATTTTACAAGGGGGCTACTCTTATTTAGATCAGTTCAGTACACAAGCTTCAATATCAATTTATATTTGACTCATTACTTGATATTATGTCACTGACTACATCTGGAGTACAAAACATGTTCTACATGTGTTTCCATGGCAACCATTGATATTACAAAACCACCTTAATATTTTCAAAATATTAGGGTTTCTCACAATCTACTCGATAACTTTTCTTTAAATTTTGCGAAATTAAATATTAGAAGTTGGACAAGTATCTTACACAAAATCAGACATTTCTGACAGAGGCGTTTCATGAAAAGTGACATAGAGTAATTTAAGGTATTGCACCCCTTATTATTAATTTATTTTCCGTCTGTCAGATTTACCTCATAACTTTTCGAAAGCATGTTTCGGTGCCAATATCACTTCCTACAAAATTTAACTCTTTCTGCAGCATGCCTGTCAACTTCGATAAATATACCATTGAATTATTTATTGTTATTTAGTTTTGAAATAGCATTTATTATTAATAATAGCAATTTAGCCGCAGAATTTTAATTAGCCGTTGCACTTTCCAGAGTCTGTCTGGTTTGCCTCAGCTGCCAGTCGGGGTTGAAACGAAAGTGATCGCTTATTCATTTTGACTCAGATATTTTGTTCAACCTGGAAGAGTAGGCCCAGATTAAGGGAAGGCCTACTACTAGCTGTATCTACCCAAAGACATTAAGTGGATAAGAGTGGTGAGTTTAAAAACATCCTATATATTATAACATTATTTAACACTTCGGTGCCGTATACATGTACCGCGGCATCTTACCACAACCGCACCAAGACCGGCTCCGTGACAAAAGGTGTAAGGAATGCGCTTTCATTTATTACATGGCAGTAGGTTTTAATTCTAAGCGCTCGGAGATACGGAAATAGATGCTTTCAGGTTGTGCATGAGCGCCATTTGACGAATGAACTTAAGTTCAACTGTTCATTTACCTTCACTACATGTACTGGTCAGGCCAAGCTACAATTGATCAAAATTATAGAATCAAAAATATTAATATATAAAATATACAATAAAGAATGATTACTATATGACTTGAATGAAACTTAAAATGACTAAAAGCTGCTAAAATTACATTATCCTATTTTTAAAGAATAATTGAGTACAATAATTGAGGCTGAATTCGACTTCAGCTTCGCTCGCAATGCAACCTGCAGTAATCTAAAATGACCAAATTTTTAACAAACTTTTATCAGCGAAAGTTGTCTATACATAATCCAAAATGTTACCACTCAAAATGGAGCAGAGGCCGCGGTCGCGGTCTATATGCAAAACGAAAAGAAAAAACGAGATACTCTGATACTCAAGTTCAAACCGTGTGCAGTGAAATTAAAATTAAGGCTTTGAGTTCCTTTGCAAATGATTGATTGATAGTGAGTATAGCTAAGCTGAATCTAACAATACTGATATACTTGCACTTCAAGTAAATGTTTATAATTTAGTTTATTTATTTATTTATTCATGAATCAGTGAAGGATTGTTCTTCAAAATGATTGAACTTGTAGTATAAAATGCTATATTAATAATTAAAAGTATAAATTGCCAATAATTAAATTTAGATAAATGCCAAAAATGGTAGGAACAAATAATAAAGATAAAAACATTTTTGACTCGCTGACTATGTAAAGTACGCGTATGTTGTCTGCCATGTGACTTGTATTAAATCCAGTTGATAAAGCTGTATCTTTTGTCTTATATACCCGTGAAAAATATTCACCAGAATATCCCGAGTGTGTGTCGTGGCAGAAAGGAAACACTTAGTCCATTACTCCGGCCACTGGCAGGTGAAAGAATATTGATGAAGCGAAGCGTTGGTAGAGAAGGTAACCATTAAACTGACTGATTGACTTATTTATTCAAATATGTCTTCCTCTGAGGCCACGGATATTGTGAAATGTTGGCTACTAGTGCTACTTCGAATAATGAGTTTATCCAAATCTTTGTTGTTTTGATAAATATCTAGGAATCGAGTCTCCAGTATAATTTTGAACCTGGTGTTAGTATAGTCCTGCTGGCGACTCTTTCCACTGAAAATATGTTAAAATACCACTGAGAAAGAGCCAATCTCAACACCTTACTGTTAAAAAGTGTTTAGCCGTGAAACAGACTGATTATAATTTATTTATCCACAAATATTATTCTCCCTCCACCCAGTAACGCACTTCCAAGTGGAAAGATGTGAAAGCGCAGTATTTTCGTACAGACGGACGAAAGCTGAATCTTTTGAAAATGATTGGTCATGTGATACACGAGTGAGTGTTCCTTTTCAATTACTTGAAATGAACAGCCAATAACTCTCAAATAATACAGTATATAACTTTAAATACTTATCTTCAGATTAAATTGACTCTGCAGAATATTGACACATTAACAAAGCTAAAACCTGGTCCGGTAGTACTGTTTCTCAGTTTGTAAATCCTATATTTTTTTCAAATTTCGAATTATGTCCAATCATTAGTGTATTCTGCTAATAAGAACAGTGACGTTATTGCCGTTTTCTGTGGACCGGTGAAAACAATACAAAACCGATTGGATGGACAAAAACTTAATGTTGTTGGGCACTGAGTATTTCGGTGGACAGAGATCGTTCGCATTCGGCGTTTCCAAAAATTCCACCCTACAAACCGTTTTTGAAACGTTCCGCATTTACGGTGAAATTAACATCAGGGAGTTTAGGGATGTTCAGTTGCATGATACGTATTTATTAATATGAAGTTTGATATCCGAGAAATAACCAAGCAATGATAATTCGTCATAAAACACTGGCAGAGTGGAGAAGCAGCTGTAGAACAAAATACCCAGATAATAAACTTATATTTAGTTGTAAGCTGTAATCAGAGAAATAAAAGCAAGGATTTAATATAGCAGACAAAATCTATTTGTATATAAAAATAAATGTCGTTTTAAGTGTCGATTTTAAAATGTATTTAACAGAAAAATAAAAGTACTAATTACTATTTACATAAATGGAGAAAAAAAGTGGGGGAACATACTCTAATTGCTTTTCAGTTGCAAATGTTTTTGTGCAAAATATGGCAGCAGCTTTGGGTTTGAGTTTATTAACCGCAAACTTTTATCTAACTGTTGTCAAGCTTTTTCTCTAACTTTTAAGAAAGCATATGCGAAAATAATGTGCTCTGTGAACATTTATCCAACCTTTTAGAGTCAAAATGTCAGAGTTGCTGTTTTGAATGCTGAGCTAAGTGCAGTGATCCGTGGCTAAATGCGTGGTCCATTATTGCGGGCGTGGCTACTGCAAATGTATTTATCCAAAATATGGCAGCAGCTTTGGGCTTGAGAGCACTGCTACTTTATTAACCACAAAATGTATTTAATTGTTGTCAAGCTTTTTCTCTAAATGTTAAGAAAGCATATGCGAAAATAATGTGTTCTGTGAGCATTTATCCACCCTTTTAGAGTAAAAATGTCAGAGTTTTGAATGCTGAGCTAAGTGCGGTGATCCGTTGCTAAAATCAGCTAAATGCGTGATCCATTATTGTGGGCGTGGCTACTATTGCGAATATTCACAAAGAAACGAAAACATTAGAATAAATTTATGCACTGAAGTTTCTTAGATAATTCTACAGATTATTCTAACAAATATATTGATGTATTAATGCATTTGTGAAATTATTGTGCTTTTATCAGTTTTTAAAAAATAACTTCCTAGAAGTTCTGAGACAGCGTAGAAAAATATTGGCGCCATGATATGCGTAACATATGCAATGTCAATGTAAATGGTTAAATTTGTAAGATCCCGAAAGTCGTTTTTGTAAAAAGAGTTTAATAATGAATTTCAGTCTTGTTGTGTACTTGCAATCAGTTTCTTTAGCAAGGCTGTTGGATTCAAATATCGTTTACACAAAAACGCAGCATGTTAGAACTTCTGAAGCGTGGATAATTAAATAAGTAGATTTGTCGTTCCTCAGTGCAAAACCAAGTCAGACTATTTTTAAACTCTTCGTCTGGCATAATTGCCATTAGTGTCCACTATTGTGTCAGAACCTTTTAAGCCATTAACACCAGGCGACAACTAGGCCAAAGGCATATCTCGACTTCGAGATAAAAGTAGGAAACGTCTTCTGCTCTCTCTTTCTGTTTAAACAGAAACAATCAGATGTTCATGAACAGTTTTTTCACCGGAAAACTAAAAGGTAAAATTATTTTCATTTGCAGTTTCTAGCATTCTAAGCTGCTGTGTTTGGCAAATATTATGTTCCGCAATTGACTATTCACTTTGCACCAGTAATCAATATCTACAGTTTATATATTATACCCATGTATTGTTCAGTGCCGTTGTGTTAAGAAACCTTCCCCAAAACTATTTAATGACGCTCGTAACGGTACACAACAGTTGGACGTTATGCTAACCTCGCGCGGGGTGGGGTGTTAAAACCAATGGAAACATGATGATACAGTGCAGCGAATTGACTATTTATTAATATTCTTATTAATATCTGGACATCTAGATCACAGAATATTTGAATAGCTCTGTTTTATAAATTATATTTTAGTAGCAACTATACCATCCTGATAATACAGAAATAAAATATCGCAACATTGAAAATAAGATCAGGAGTCACAGAGCAGCACAGCCCACATGCATAATGTCCATTTGTTTTGTTCTTCTGTACGGAGAGAATATACCAATAAACGGTTGAAATGGATCCATTTTATAGTTTTCTTTTGCAAATAAAGAAAACTCTCAAAGAACTGAACTTGTCGACGCAAACTAACTTTCTTTATTTAAATCTCGACTCTCGTTCTGTGAAGAAGGCCTGATTCACACTTGTGAACCATGGGCCAAGCACAAGGCAGCGGGAAGTCAAGGAATGAAAGTGTGTGTTTGGTTGTGTTTCTTTGTCTACTTTGTCTACTTCGTGTTCGTGTTTGCAATGCTTGGTATATTCCTAGAGTCTACCTGTTACTACTAAGGGTTGCGTGGTGGAATACATTGTTCTATTCCATTCTATGTATCCAACGTTGTTATACAGAAATGTGTGATTACATAGAGAGACACTGCATTTGCTACTATAGCTAGGTTTCGCCTTATATTGTAGGAGAAATTCAGGGGCGAAAATTGAATTGAATTACAGAGGTGGTGGATTGTATATACCCCAAACCACCTCCCCCCTCTCCTGCAAATTCAGATCCCTTGAGAGTTTAAAATATTGTTTTGACCTTTTCCTTAAAAATCAAGACTCTTGAAAGTGTCCCCGTGACTCCTCCCTATACCTAAGAGTTTTGACAATCCTGTAGTGCTTGCCCAGCTGCGGAAGGTTTTCGCCTATTTTGTTTTAAACAACGCAGCACGAGCATCTTCCCCGAGATCCAGGTCTATCTCAAACATATATCAACATCTTTTCTTGTGTACCGTAGTCCTGCCTACAGAATCCATTTCTATTTTTCAGGTGAACCAGCTATAGAATGGAAGATTGTTATTGCATTGGACCTGTGTCAAACAGCTCGACGACGTGCCTAACAGAATCATTTGGGAAAAACACAATGATAGCGGTATATATCGTACTTATGGTGCTATCCTTGGTCGGAAATTCTCTCGTCGTAGCTGTTTTCTACAGAAACTGCGCACTGCGAACGCCACTGAATTATTTTGTGGTGAACATGGCGATTTCTGATTTGCTTATACCGATATTTGTCCTTCCAAGACGGGTTATCGGAATAGATTTTAACGAGGTGTGGCTACTGGAGGGATCCCTGGGAGATTTCCTCTGCAAACTGGTCAATTTTGCCGAGGACGTAGCCACTGATGTTTCCATACTAAATATGGTGTTAATTGGATTGGAGAGATTTCACTGTGTCCTGTTTCCACTGAGGGGACCACTAATCACAAAGCGAGCCTGCTTACGTACAATCACCGCGATTTGGATCATAGTGGGTGCATCGCGGGCTCATTACTTCTACTTCTGCAAACTGGTTGATTCTGGTCCGGATGAGGAGCGAGACATGTGCGAGTTTGTATCGGGCACTTTTTGCGAGACATACCAAGCACTAAAAGTGCAGTGGATGTTATTTTTTACATGTTTTACGGCGATTCCTTCCATTTTACTCGTTATATTTTACTCGAGTATCGCAGTTGCTCTTAACTATCAGAAACAACGTGTTCACATGTCTTCTGAGGCAATGAAACAAAGAGCTCGGGAGAACAGACGCGTGACATGTATGATGGCCGTCACAGTTCTGTTATTTCTGTCTGTTTGGACTCCATTCAACGCGCTGTTTGGAATCATCACATTCCTTGCACCTTGCCTAACGCTACCATGTACATTTGTTGGTATGCTGTCCTTCGAGTTTCTGCCCTTCACTCACGTAGCTCTCAACCCTCTGGTGTACTTTACATTTAGCCACAACTATCGCAGAGCTCTCATAGATTTACTGTGCTGCTGCCAGTCCAAACTGCCTACTAACCCAACTGCTTTGAAAAATGCTCGTGCAACAAACAGAGCAATCAATGCCATAAACGAGGAAATTGAGCTCCTAGAGCAAATTAAAATAACGCCCAATACATAATTGTTACATGTAGATTATTGATAAGGTAATCAGATCTTTATATATCACTTATGAATGCAGTCAACGTTGCGTGCTCTCAATATTGGGACACCTCTCTAAAGCTGACACACCTACAAAATGGACGTTGAAATGGACAGCTTCAGTTGGTCCCTGCCACACTCTAGTCATTTTCCTTTAATCATTTTCTAAAGAAGACAGCTTCAGTTGGT
>JAOBYG010417729.1:0-15901 GCA_025403545.1 Epizoanthus stellaris
ATAGTAGTATAGTAGTAGTAGTAGTAGTAGTAGCAGCAGTAGTAGTAGTAGCAGTAGTAGTAGTAATAGTAGTAGTAGTAGTAGTAGTAGTAATAGCAGCAGTAGTAGCAGCAGCAGCAACAGCAGTAGTAGTAGTTGTAGCAGTAGTAGTAGTAGTAGCAGTAGCAGCAGTAGTAGTAGTAGCAGTAGTAGTACTAATAATAGTAGTAGTAGTAGTAGTAGTAATAGTAGTAGTAGTAGTAGCAGTAGTAGTAGAACAAAACTGCATGATATTTGAAATTTCATCATTAGATGAAACAAACGATACATGCAACGGTAAATGATGTAATGTCTTGCTTTAGTCAGTGAAAAACACTAGCAGCAATAAAACGAGAGTTAGTTATATTACATTTAGCTTTGAAAGGAGGAATAGATAGATATGAAGCGTCCTTGATTGATAAATACTTATTTGAACAAGCCTTATTTGAATAAGCCAACACTGTCATGACATAAGACAGTTTAGCTAATTCAAAACGCTAAGTTGCTAAAAATATAACATTGAAGTTTGTCTCTTGCAGTGCTCGAACAAAGCAGACTCTTATCCCAGGCGAACTGGCCGATAGACGACATGTGGCTGGCGACGCCTCTTCAAGAGATAACAGGGACCAAAACTGTGAACAGAACAAAACCCCACAAGTTAGCGAACCAACGGATGAGTCTCCGATAGTATACCAGGGTGACATCGAGCACTACATTTCCACAATGGCTGAATCCGGGAAAACGCTGAAAGATAAGTTAGATTCTCTTCATGAAACGCTAACGAAAAGGTCGGATGTTTCATCTCCAATATCCGAGTCTCTTGTGCGAGACATTAGGAATAGAACTTCCTCTATTGAAGGCGAAATAAAGCGATTGGAAACTCAGCTGGAACTGCTGGAAGACACATTAAACAGAGGCGATGTTCATCACGGGAAGGGAGAGCAAAGGAGAAAGTTGTCACTTGGAGAGCTAAAGGAGAAACTGGAGATACTGAAAAAGGAAAAATGTGAGCTAGAAGAGGAGAAAAGAGAATGGTTGAAAGAAGTGAAGTTTCTCAAGTGCCAGCTGCAATATCGGGAAGAGGTAAAACAGCTGCAGTCTATTCAAAGCAGAACTCCAGATAGTACACTCGAAAACGAGAACAGGGAATTGAAGCAAGAAAATAGTGATTTGAAGCGACGTTTGCAAACCATTCGGAGAAAACTGACGGAAAATGCCGAACGCGAGGATGACATCTTTGCGCTAACCGAAGTACTGAATGTTGATGATGATGTAAGGTTTAACACAGAAAAAGAACTTTGTCAGCTGCGTAGGGAGAGGAAAATGCTTCTTTCCACCATCATGAAACTGCAAAATGAAAGGAAAGAAAATCAGAAAGAAGTTGTTGAAACAGGTGATGCTTCTACCCAATGTCAAATTGGTAATGTCAGCAGGAATTGGTTGCCGGAAGTGAAAAGCAACGAGTATGAACAACTGAAAAAAGAACTGCAAGAGCTGAGAAGTGAAACCGAGGAATTAGAAGACGAGAATAGAACACTAGATGAAGAGAACACAAGGCTAATTGAAGAAAAGCGAGGCCAAGAAGATACAATAAACAACTTGAAGCGTCAACTTACAGACGCACTCGACTCGAGTATTGATGAAATCGAACACTTGAATTTGCACAACCAAGAACTTGAAAGGAAGCTAGACACGGCTGAAAAGCAAAATGAGAATCTCAAGCAAATGCTGGAAGAGCTAAAGGACGACAATTCTTGCTTTTTAGATTCAATACTTGATGAAATTGAAAGAAAAGAATCGTTGGAGAATGCTATTGACTTTTTATCGTCCGAAGTTGATAAGCTCATCCAAATAAACAAGGGCAGAAAGTACAGTCTGAGTGAATTGGAGTCTACATCAGATGAGGAGCGTAAACAACAACAGAAACGGATTCATAAGGGCTCCTTGCTAAATGAAATGAAATCTTGCAAAAATCTCATCGAAAACCAAAGATCCGATATTAGAAAGCTGCAAATTGAAAAGAGAGATATCGAGGAAAACTACGTGAAAATGAAACGGGAACTAGTAATTATGAGAACCAAAGGAAGATCAGTTAAAAGGACAACGGATACTTTGGACGCTGGGGCAAGAACAAAACAAGAAAGAAAAGTATCTGAAAGTGCAATGCGGATCGACGTTATGGAAACAGTGGATGAAAAGTCTGAAAGTTTATTTGCCGAAAACGAGACACTTCGAGAGGACAACGAATTACTTCAAGATGAAATCAACCATTTGAAATCTCGGAGGCAAGAGCTGGAAAATTTAGCCAAGAATTTGAAAGAAGAAAGTTGCATTCTCGAAGAAGAAAAGGCATGTCTACTAAGCTCACTGTACAATCAGGTTGAGAGGTGTGAAACTTTGGAGCAACAGATTGAAGCATCAAGTGATTTCTCTCCAGAAACTGAAGAAAGCTGCAAAAATGATTTAGATGAACAAGGCAAAACTATTGCCAGTGTTAAAAGTTGCGACACCATTGATGCATCTGCTGATGCTGTTAAGAGAACAACAGGAGATTCTGATCATGTGACACCAGTTGTCTTGGATGACGAAGCAAACAAGAAAATGGCAGCTTTGAAACTAGAGCTAGAAAGCCTAACTGAACAGCTGCAAAACTTACAGCATTTCGTTCAAGAATTGGAAAATGAGAAACAAAAATTAAAAGAAAAATGGACTGCAACTCACAAGAAAGAACATGAATTGCAACACGAGTGTTCTTTATTGAAAGAAAATGTGCAGAAAGGAAACGAACTTAGTGAAACATTGCGTGAACGTTTACGGGTGGCGCATGATGAAAAACAAGAACTAGTTGACACTCTCGAACAGCTCTCCCACAAACAGGCTTCTTTGCAAAAGCAAAAGGAAGCTTTGGACACTCAGCTCGACGAAAGAAATCAAGAACTTAAACTTTTGCGCGAGACATCCAACGATCTAGAAGCAGAAAATAACAAGCTTGAGAACCTGGAAACGCAGCTTAGAACTTTCCACAGTAAATTAAATGTTATTACTAACTTTATGAGTATAGAAAACATCAAAGATCGGAATTTGAATCAGATTCAAATAGAACAATTTGATAAAGATATTTCTGAAGAACATTTGATTTCAACAATTGAAAGAATTTCTGAAGAGGTCGAGCGAATGGTTAAGGAGCTGAAGGCAACGAAAACTGATTATAAGCAAACCGAGCTAGATTTGGAAGCTGCATTGACAGAGAAAGTAACCCTTCAAAAGCACGTGCGAGAAACGGATGAGAAGAGGAGACAAATGAAGAGTTTTCTCACCCGCCTCACGGATGAAAAAGAAGTCGTCATCGAGCAGCTTGACGAAGCCAAACAACAAAAGAAAAACCTTGCAGAAGCCTTGGAGAATGTTTACCAAAGTAAAGAAGCATTACAGAACGCCTTAGATAATGCTCTTCTAAAACAACAACAGACTGGACATTCTCTGTTTGAGGCAGTCAATGAGAACAAGGCTTTGAGAGACTCCTTGTATCGGGTTGCAGAAGAGAGAGACGCTTTAAGAGAGGCCGTACTTTCAGCTCGCAATGAGGTGGAACTTCTGACCGAATCCGAAATGAAATGCAAAGACAGAGCTCGTGGACTTCAAGAAGAAGTTGATAATCTTGATGAGGAAATTTCCGAATTGAGAGACTCTCTCAAGAAGGATCAGAAAGAAAGAGATGAAATGAAAGAACTCGTGGCAGATTTGATCACTGAGAGAAACGAACTAGCAGAGAAAATTGAAGACCTAATGAACTGGGAGCAAGTATTGAAAACCAACTTGGCTAAGGCTGCACTTGAGAATGACGAGGCGTTAGCCGCCGAATCAGAATTGAGAAATGCAGCTGAAATGCTGGCGGAAGAAAATCTTGAGCTTCGGAAGCATCTACAGAATTTTTTGGATAATTACAATGGAGCCCCTGATGCAGAAATCGAGGTTGTCGAAGCTCCCGTTTATGGATGTGAACAAGTTGAACTAACCGAGGCAGCTGGTGTGGATGGTTTAGACCCGTCTGGTATAACTGTATCTGCTACATCACCTGCTAAAAGAAAAGACACCTTACAGCCTCTTGGGAGGAAGAATGAGAAACTGATTAACCAAGTATCTGAACTTTCTACACAAAACTCAAGACTAAGAGCGCTTCTTCAAACAGTTACAGAAAGTAAAGAAGAACTGGAAAACAAACTCGAGCAAATGTCAGCCACGAAAATGGAACTCCAACACGCTCTTACTAACAAGGAAGAGACACTTGAAGCACTCAAAGGAAATTGTGAAAGGGTCTGTGAAGAATTGGACGTTTTAAAAAGTTCCTTTGAAGAAGCGATCATTGACAAACAGAGAGAAAGTGAAGCGCTAACAAAGTTATCTCACGAGAAGGAAACGTTGAACAGGGAATTGGATCACAGAACGGAAGAAAAGGAAAAGCTAAAGGGAAGCGTAGCAGCTGTTACGGAAGAGAAAGATAAATTTAAAAGTAAACTTAAAAGCATTTCAGAGGAAATGATGAAACTTCAAAATGAGAATGCGGATTTGCATGGAAAACTAAAGAACGCTGACAACGAAATTGAAACAATTGCTGGGAAACTTAATGCCGCTGGGAAAGAAAACGACGAACTAGAAATATTACTTGATCAAACATCTGAAAAAAATGAAACCTTGAAAAAACAAGATCAAGCCTTATTATCTGAGAATCATCGTCTCTCCAGTGAACTGGATAAACTAACAACAGAGAACCGGGACATGGATGAGGAAATTGACGAACTATCGCAGGAGAAAGAGCAACTGTCTCAAAAGCTGCATATCATGACATTGGCTATTGAAAATCTCGAGACAAAGCTAACTAAGATTGACATGGAGTACGATAACTTAAAGGACAATTCGGAGCAAGAGCACCAAGCGTTAGCAGGTTCGCTAAAGGACATTGCTGTTGAACGGGACGAGCTGGAAAAGAAAATAGATATAGGGTCTGTCGAAGTAGCAAACCTGCGGGAAAACATGCAACAAATAAATAAATCTTTAGATAACCTAAAGTCGGAGTTCATCGAAGTGCAAATGACAAAGGAACAACTAAGCAGAGACTGCAAGGACCTGACGACTATGAATAGCGAATTAGAAAAGCAACTTGAAGCAGCTTTACAGGAGAGAGAATCCACAGGAGTTCAAGGAATTACAGATGGGATCAATAAAGAGCTACAAGTGACTTGCGAGAAAATTAAAAATCTTGAAGAAGAGTGTGAAGATCTGCGAAAAGCATTGCACGAGAAAGACAAAAGGTTAAAGTCGTATGTGGAACTTGAAAAGAAAGTGAATGATTTGGAAAACACCGAGAAACGACTGGCCAGTTTGGAGCAGAAAATAGAGAGTGAAAGATTTGAGAAAGCAGAGCTTCAGCAATCCTGCAGTCAATTGACGCAAGAGCTTGAGAACGAGAGGTCTAACTTCAAGATCTACCTTGAGAACCAAGCGAAAGATAAATTGTTATTAAAGGAAGAGCTAAGCGAAGTTAAGGAAGAACTGAATGAAGGGAAACAAGAACTTAACGACAAGAAAATCTTGCTTCAATGTTTAAGTGAGGAAATTGCAAAATTGGACGTGAAAGAAAATGACATAAAGGAACGTTGCAGTCAAATGGAAAAAACCATACAAGAAACCAGAGAGACTGAGACAAAAATGAGGAAAAGATTAGATGACGAAGTAAAATGTAAGGAAGACTTGCAAACAAAGTACGAAAACACAGTCGAGAAGATGAATACAACAAATGAGGAGATAGTGAATTTGAAAGAGAAGGTTGCAAATCTAAACTTCGACGGAGAAAAGCTCAAGTCCAAAATATACGAACTTGAAGGTCATCTTTTGGAAACGGAACAAGAGTTGAACAAATCCCGTGAAAGCGAGTCTAGCTTATCCATTAAGGTAGGCGAACAAAACAGTTTAAGGAAAAGTTACGAACTTGAAATCAACAGTAAGGTAAGCGACCTCAAACTGTCTCTTGCTCAGCTGCAGAAGGAGCTCAAAGTTGTAAAGGAGGAACGAGATATTTTGCAAAAAGAAGAAAAGAAACGGCAAGCTGAAGTAGAGTCCAGCATACGGGAAATTAGTCGACTTCATGCGGCATTAGATGAAAGCAACAGAAATATTCAAACCGCTGTTCAAGCTAGAGATAAGATAAAACAAGAATTAGACATAGTTAAAGATGAAAAGGAAGAGCTGTTTGAGGAAGGATCAAAACTGGTTGATGAACTCAGAAAGGAAGCGGGGGATGCTAAGAAAACTTTACCAGAGATACAAGAGCAAATGGCTGAACTCAACAAATCTTTGCAACAAGCACAGGAAGAAACAACTAAGTTGCAACAAAGGCTTACAGAGACAGAACATCAGAAGGAAATAATGGAGGAAAGCTTGGATACCCTAAAGGAAGAAAGCTGCGAGCTTCAGCTTAATTACGATAAGACACACCAGCGCGAACTTGCCCTTAGGAAAGAACTGGAGGACAAACGAGAACAAAGAGAAAGTAGCGAGTCACTGAAGGAGCGACTACAGGATTTACAAGCTAAGTTTGAGAAAACAAGTCAAGAAGGACAAGAAGACAAAAACAAGATTCAGGACCTTGAACTTTATTTAGAGCAACTAAAGAAAGAAAACAATACCTTGAAGAGATGGGTAGATAATAAAGCTGAAGAGAAGCAGCGAGTGGACAAATCTTTGAAAGAGATTGAAGATCGAAGGAGGAAACTACAAAATCTGAATAAAGACTTGGAAGAAAGGTTAAAGCTTAGGCATAACGACAAAAAGGTAACAGAGGATCAGCTAAAGAAAGAGAAGGAGAGCAGCGCAAACCTGCTTTACCGGTTGGAGGAGGCCAACGAAGATAAAGAAGAACTTGAAGAAATTCTCGAAGGCTTGCAATTGAAGAAAAAGAAATTGCAAGAAGACCTTGACAAAGCTATTCTCGAGAAGGAAGCATGGGAAGAACAACTTGTCACTCTGAAAGAAACGCTTGAAAACCAAGTAGCTGATTTATCTGAAGAGAAGGCCAACTTAAAGAAGAAATTGGAACTATCGGAAACCGAGCGGGAGGTGTTGCAAAAGCAAGTGAAAGAGTGGGAACAGCGACTAACCGAGGCGCAGATACAGATACAAATCCTGAAGAGCGAACTTGCGGATACTAAGCAAAAAGTGGAAAGCTTGAAAACGGATCTGGAGTATCAAACTGTCTCTCGGACGAAACATGAAGAAGATTTGTGCAACGTCAAGGAGAAATTGAATGAACATGAAAAGATGTCAGTCGAGGCTGATACAAGAGTCCAAGCAATTGTAGATGAATTGGATGATAGCAGAAAAGAAATTGCGGCTCTCCGAACAAAGCTGAAAGAATTAAGATCAAGCAAGGGAAAGTTAGAAAGAGAAGCTGTAGAGAAAGAACAGACCTTATCCTCGGAACTTTCCTACCTTCGAAATCGCGAAAACACTTTGATGAAAACGCTTACGGAAAGGGACAAAACGATTAAAACCCTCAAAGATGAAGTTTCGGCCAACAAAAGAAAATACGAAGAATTAAAAGAGCGATCAAACGAGGAGAAAACCAAGACTAAAAATCTAAATGTGCATTTGCAAAAGATCACGCTCGAGAAACACCAAATTGAACAAGATATAGAAAAGTTAAGGGAAACGTATGAACTTAAGAAGAGTGAAAATGAAAGCACACTAGAACAAGTCGAGGATCTAAGCAAGCAACTACAAGAATCCAGTGTTAAAGTTGCTAACCTTCAGAATCATCTCAAGAAGCTGTCCGAACAAAATGAACACCTGCAGAAGACAGTGAGTTTAAAAGAAGAGGCCATAGTTTTAGAAAGTGAAGAAGTTACATGTGCAGAACTTCCAGACGTAGGGCAAACTCCAGACTTTCAATCAAATGGGGAGCCATACCGTAATATGAAGGAGTCTGTTTCTCCTACTTTGGCGAGCGCGCAGAAAGAAATATTAACACTAGAATCCTATATTCAAGAACTGCAGAATGATCTGAGAAAGGCGAGAGAGGAGCTGTTTGACTTACAGCACGATGTCACTGATAAAGAGCGAGAAGTGAGACAAAAGGAAAGACTCCACCAGCAAGAAAGGAAGCGGTTTCAGAATAACATTGAGGAGCTAGAGGAGGAATACTCGAGACTTAGAAAGCAGTTGTCATCATTTCTTGCTTATGAGAAGAGCCGATCCTCTTTCTCTACAGTTCAAGAACTTAAGGGAACTCTTCGCAAGGCTGAATCAGATATGATAGATGCCATAGGAAAGACATCAGAGCTGTTAAAACGAGCCAAAGATGAAGTAGGGGCTATCCGAAGTCCGTCAAACATCTCGTCTGGAAGAAAAGATAATGAACATGTAAGAGAAATGATTGATAAATCAAACGAGGAAAAGAAACAACTCCGAAGTAAGTTAGAGGATGCACTTAGAGAGAAGGAACGTCTTGCGAAGAAACTTAAACGAGTGGAGGCCAGTAAATCAACACTGAGAGAGATTCTTAATGATTTGATAATAGAGATGGATAAATTACGACAACTCATTGATATCGAATATCATTTGAGTGACTCCGATATAAAAGTTCCGGTACGTAGGAGCTCAATGGAGCTCAATGCAGAAACGGTGACGATACCTGCTACTGACAAGGACGAAGTTGAGCAATTGCGCCTGCGTTTTGGAAAACTTCAGAAGAAGCTGAGGTATTTGGAAAGAAGCTTAACAGAAGAGCGGGCGAAGGGCGAGGGGAATCTCATTGATTTCCTGAAAACTAAAAGCAAACTTCATGCCGAAAATGAGTACTTTGCGAAATGTGTAAACACGTTGGAAAAGGAAAACACGTCAAAGGATCGTGAATTATTGGAAGCTAGAAATGAAAATGAAAAGTTACAAAAACAATTGCAATCCGAGAACAGAAAACTCGAAAACCTTGAAACTAGTCTACAGCAATCTCAAAGCTTGCAGAAATCATTGACAGAAAGTCTTAACGAAATGAGACAGGAAACAGAACTATTGAAAGAAGAAGAGCTTGAACGGTTGAGAACACGATCGGTAAATGAAATAACGTTGCAAAGTAGGGACAACGTCGACAACGTTTCCGAATTAGCGGTGGTACGAAGAGAGAAAAACGAATTGACTTGCGCAAAGGCCGCCTTAGAAATGAGATACAAGTTGCTAGAATCAAAACTTCGTGAGAAAGAGGAAGTTGTAGAACTGAAACAACAAGAGTTCGTAGAACTTGAAGCTCATTACAAGGCACTAGAGAACAGCCTCAATGAAATGGTAGAAGAGAAAAACAAACTCGTGACTGACACATATGCTTTCAAGATCAAGCTAGAAAACGAAAATAACGATTTAAGATCGCGTTTGACAAAGAAAGATGAAAGAGTAGCCAAACTACAGAAGAAACACGATTCACTCATGAGACACAATCAGAAACTGGGTGACGACATAAAAACTATTCAGAGCGAAAGAGAAGATCTTGGTAAAAAGCTATGTGATGCCGAAACCGGGAAAGAAAGGCTTGAAATAATAAATGAGGAATACAAGTCGAAAATTCAGAACCTGCATGCGAAACGAGCCGAATATGAAATGTCCTCGCATTTTGTAGATAAGCAAAAACAAGAGTTCGAAAATAAAATACAAGAATTGAACAGTGAATTGCAAAATAGCAGAAATACAGTTACTGATCTTAAGAGAAACATTGAAGGCTTGGAACATTCGTTAGATGAACGTACCGCCGATGAGAATGAGATAAAAGAAGAAAAAGAACAACTATTATCGAGACTTGACGGTGTTCACACAAAGCTTGAGGAACAGACCTCAGTGAAAGAAGAACTCGCTAGTCGCCTGCGGGCTAAAGAACAAGAGACACAGGATAAACTCGCAAGTCTTTCTGCTGACATTGACAGCATAGTGCGAGAAAAGCAGAATCTGCAAACCATCCTAAACAGAATGTCGGACCTCAAAAAGGAATATAACCAACTTGAGGATGAAAATAATAACCTTATCGAATCACTTGCCAAAGTTCAAGAAGAGAACATAGCGTTGAAGAAGGAAAACATTCTAATCAGACGAGCTTGCATGCAGCTTCGGGGCAAGAAGTTGTCAGAGGATAAAATAACGTTCACGGACGCAGGCAGTAAAGTTGGAAATGCCCCGCCTTCCTCGCTCAGTGATTACCCTCCAAAGAGGATCTCTGACAAGTCCCCCGGAAGTTCATCGAAATCATCCTTCGGGGATATGTCTGTTGACTCAGTGTGCCATAACACAAAACTCCCACCTCATACAGAAAGGTCATCCCCGGAGGGTAGTGAAATCCCCGATGCGAGCAATGAGAAGAATGCCAACTTACAGCTGCCTTCCCATTCAATTCCGGTTTCAAATTCTGACACAGATCAGGGACTAAACTCTAATTCTGGACTGATGATTCGAGTCGCGAGTTTTGTTAATAGCTTCGACGGTGAAGAAGAAACAAGAGATACTGCTACCAAGGGGTCAGGCAAGTCCAAAGCCAAAAAGGGCAGCATCAAGCTACAGACTTGTGTTAAAGATGGTCGACGGCGCACGCAAGAGATATTATCCACAGATCTGATGCTCGCCAACGAAGAAGTGGCTCGTCGAGCAACTCAAGAAACTACAGCAAGCGGCACAAATGACGCTAATCAAATGCGCACTTGTGATGACTCGAAAGGCAGACGATCTTCACATCCAGATTCCACGGATACAGATTCCACCACGGCGCCCAGCCGCTCATCCTCGGACGGGTCTGGGCAACCCGTGTGTACCTCTAACTTCTGCAGTCCCATACTCTCGTTGGTCGATACATGCCCTTTGCACAGGGTGCCCTCGACTGAGAGGAACAAGGATCACTGTCCTGTATGCAAGAAAGATAATACGCCTGGGACACGGCCCAAACAATTTATGACCTTGGAGAAATACGTGTAGAGCTGTAGTTGAGGCTTGAGATATATATTCGTCATTTGTTTTATGCCAGACTGACTTTAACCAAATCCTCGATGTTCTTTATCTTCATTAACAAATAAACCTTTCAAGTCGGAAATGAGAGCATTACAGGTATTCCTGGAAGTTTCAATAACCTGCAAAGTTACGTCTTCTGTATACTGTAAAATGTTTCTGAGAAATGACTGTTTATTTGGTACATTTTAGCCTGATTTACGTCTACAATCTCCCTACTGTATAGCTCCTTCCATAACAAGAATCTGTTCACGGGCTGAACAAGAGTAAGCTTCATGGTTAGGAGAAACAGGCTGCTGATCACCAGCAGCATCATCGTGTTCGGCACTTCATGAAAGAGAGATCAAATGACGACAACGGTTAAAGCTAAACTTCTGAAAACACAGACCAATTTGAGATTCTGGCAAAGTGGAGAATATTTGGAAGACAAATTTCAAGGTCTTTAGTTTCCAAGTATTTCAATGTTTTCTTAAAAGAAAACTGTTTATGATGTACAATTTAAAGAAAACCGTTTACTTACAATTTTTGTTTCACAAAACTTGAGATCACTTTTGGCACCGAAAGTGATAACTACACTTCACGTCCAAACAAGTACAAGTATAAGTACAAGTGTGAGGTCCAGTAAACACCTCCTACTGAGCGTTTGCATTTCTGTATTACAGCGTATTGTAAGCGACTGCATTATTCCTCCGCCAAACAAGGGAAACAATCAATATTGTTATATCGTTCAAATAGTACGCGCGTTGTGATTGGTCAAACAATTATTTGTTTCCAGAAACAAATACTCATGTCACATAGCTGCAGACTTCTTCGCTCCAAATTAGCGTTAATAATTATGATATAACAAAACCATTGTTGACTGGTGTTCTCTGTGTAACATGAGTTTTTGCTTACCCTTGGGAATAAATGTTTCCCTCGGCCTTCGGCCTCAGGTAACATTAGTTCCCTCGGGTGTGCAAAAACTCATGTTCCACAGAACACCAGTCAACAACTATATAATGTTAGTAATACTTTCAAGAGTGGCCAGAGCATATGCCTTGGATAGTTTAGTTTAAATTTATTTTCTGTGCATGTTGACAACATAATTGATACAATGTTGTTCCTTTTTGAAAAACTCTGACCACAGTCATGTTTCCACACAGGGGAATCTTTGGCTGGCTTAGTAACCTAGTTACCCTGGGCGTGATTGGCGTTATTATCTATGCCGTTTATACCGTCTGCACTGTCAATCGGTATCCTTTGTTACTGACTAGCCATTAAATGTACTCAGTGCTTTGTTTCTTTGTGTACAGGGGTGTGTTTAGTTGGCTGTGGAGTGTGGTCACAGTGCCACTGTATTGTGTGAAGGCAGTTGTGGGGACCGTCATAGCTCTGTTGGGGATCATACTGTCTGTGATTGTGTGGATAATCAGTACAATAATCTCAATATTGTTCGGGATTTTGAGTTCACTGTTTGGGATACTGTTTACACTGGCATGCTTTTACTTTATCGCCCATGTCATCTATAAATTCTTCAGTATGAACTGCAATCCCAAGTATCCTTTTAATGGACTGCATCCTGATAATGCTTAGCTTATTAATTACTAATACTTATTAGTTTATATGGTAGTGATTAATTTTGTGAGGGTATTAATTACTAACAATATATTTTGGTAATACAAAGGACTTGAGCATGTGACAAGATAAGGGGTGGATATTACTTTATTTAACAATAACCTTTCTATCTAAAATATTTTTTTGTTCAGCTGTATGTAGCCTGTTGTTTTATTCTTCAGATGAGGTAGCTGGGGATGAATATGGTCTCTTAATTAGCAGTGGACAAACTGAGACTAGTGCTCATGTGGATGAGGATAATTAAAGGGATTAAAGAATATTGGGGTTAAGAACACTCCTTTCTCTTTGATTACATCTCACCTACTCGGGTTCCAAACTCTCCTTTCCCTTCACTTGTCATTTCCCATTGTACACCCATCTCTTTACTCTTCTCTCCCACTTCCTATGCCCTCTTAACATTTCCAGCTTCCATCCTTCAACTCTTCTACCTCCCATAAGCTTTCTTCCCTATTTGTCTTGACCAGCCCCTCAACAATGAAACTATTTATGTGGGGAAGGGGGATCAAGTCCTGATGCTTGTGAATATAGGGGTTGCAATTATGTTTTACAATATTTTGGGCATGAACTTGGCAAATGATGCAAGTTCTTGAACACTGTTTTTGTGCTCGATTATATCAACATTCAAACATTTCTGCAGTGGACGAGTCTAAGATATTACATATTCCTTACATTTACATTTAGCCTAGTAATTAGTATTTGATTGTTCTAAGTCATTAATCTTTAGCTTATATAGTTATTCCTTACTAGATTTAATTAGTAGTGCTTATAATATTAGTGATTTTAATTATTAGTGTTACTTGTATTTTGACTAACTAGTAGTTTTTAGCTTCTTGATTAGTATTTTAGAGGGCCACACGTTTATTAGTACTTTGTACTATTTATTGTAAATTAACCCTCTTTAAATAAAGTTTGATTGATTGATTGATTGATTGACTGATTGATTGATTGATTGATTGATGTACTCCCTCCCCAAGAAATGAATTTGGTAATTGTCATCAGCTCAAGAATAATACAAACTAATGCATGACATAATTGAAATAATTCAAAATTAGAATGAAGGAGAATTTGGGGCCAGGAAGGATTACAATTTTTGAGGAGGAAACTCACTGTGAGGCAGTTTAATAACAGTAATATGGGGTTTGCCCAGGAACACAGTTGAGTTGAAATATTCTTCTAACTGGACTACTTCTGGGGCAGACAAGAAAAGTGGTCAGGTGTGATCAATTTACAATGTCAATCAGTTACAAGTGTCACAAAGTTCCTTGACAGCTTTGTTAGTAATCATGAAGGTCACACGTCTGCCCAGCCGCCGCCACCGGGCTTCCGACCAGAATACAGTAAGTTATAGTCGCTTGTTCTACTTTGACTTTTAAGTCAAAACAGTTATATTGCACATTATATGATGTAAAAGTACCATATCATTATAATTATTGATATATACATATAAATGAAGACTCCTCCATATTCTAATATTCTTTCTATAGTCCAAAGTTTCGATTTTTATATATCGATAATATATTTTATGATTGTAAAGCGACACGTCTGATGTCGGCTAACATTTATAATAAAGACTAATTATTATTATTATTATTATTATTAATATTATTATTATTATTATAGCCTCAAACACAGGGATGGGGAGTAGTGCTGGTGCTGCAGGGATGGGGGCTGCACCTGGAGCAGGAGGTGGCTTTTGGTCTGGTGAGTAGAGCATGGCTATATTTATATTGTTGATATAATGTCTTGTGTACATTTAAGGTGGTTGGTCTGTCCAAACAGGGTCACTTGCGAAAGTTTCTCTCTCAAAATGTACTGTATTTGATGAAATAAAAAATACCCAGACAAAGAAAGTCAACACTAAGATTTCAGAAAATCACGATAAACGAGTGAAATTTGACACCGCTGGCCTAAATTTCTGATTTCTGACTGCGGGTTCAAAATTCCAAAACGTATCTTCACTTTGCTTTGAATTTTGAACAGCTTATTTCTTGGTAAAGAAAAGAGCTTCAGCTCCGGGCTCCGACAGATTTTTAGACTTTTAGGCAAAGAGTAAATTAATACGTTTGCAATAGTTTATTTTTTATGAAATCTCGAGATGTAAGGTGCTTGTAAAGCGTTTTTATGAGCCTGCAGTCAGAAATGAAATTTAGGCCAGCGGTGTCAAATTTCACTCATTTATCATGATATTTTGAAACCTTAGTGTTGACTTTCTTTGTCTGGGTAGTTTTATTCCATAAAATACAGTACATTTTGAGCAATAAACTTTCAAAGGTGACCCTGTTTAGACAGACCAACCACCTAAAATGACAAAAACTTTTAAATGATAAGAATTAGCCACAATGTTTTCTATATGTAAATGAATATATTTCAAACCCTGTTGGATATCACATCAATTGAGTTTCATATACCAGCATATACTTTTTGTCCAACCCTGTACTCGCTGTAAATAATGACTGGTCCTTAATTATTGTAGAGCAGTTTCAGTTTCAGTTTATTAAGTGCTTGTATTTGTAAGGACTGGGCTCCATACAAGTACCATGATTATGCAGCATATACATGTGTATGTTTGGAGTACTCCGTGTATATTCAATATTAAGTTAATTAGTAATATGTCGCTGAATTTCATTTCAGGAGCTGCAACAGGAGGGATACTGGGTTACTTGTTTGGAAACTCGTAAGTTCTGTTGCTTCTGTAACGATACAAGTTATTCAAATTCTTGATTTGCTGTTTAACTGATTATTTTCTATTCTGTTGCTTGTCAGGGGTCGTGGTTATGGCTATGGTGGTGGTTATGGTGGTGGTGGCTATGGTCATCGTCGCCATGGATACCATGACTCTGGGTATGGTTGGGGTGGTAACCAAGGCAGCTGGTTTGGAGGGGGGTGGGGTGGGGGGTCGTCTGGTTACCCCACCACCCAACACAGGACAAGCACTAGCTCCGACTCTGGGTCAAGAACAACCTCAGGTTGGTACATAATTAATGAAATCATTATTTTGTTATTTACTATATAAAATAATGATGCATATGTATGACCAGTACTAATAATGGTCAGGACAAGAACTGCAACCTCCTCAGCAAGCTATGGAGAGGAAAGTGAGGCAGGCCTGGGGTGAGGAAAGATGAGGCAGGACGAGGCAGGACTAGGGGGGAGAGTAGGCAAAGCCACGCAGGCCAGGGGGAGGAAAGACGAGGCAGGACTAGAGGGGAGAGTAGGCAAGGCCACACAGGACCGGGGGAGG
>JAOBYG010418840.1:0-15874 GCA_025403545.1 Epizoanthus stellaris
GAAGGAGTGGGTGTTGACGTATATGAAGGAGTGTGTGTCGACGTATATGAAGGAGTGGGTGCCGACGTATATGAAGGGGTGGGTGTTGACGTATATGAAGGAGTGGGTGTTGATGTATATGAAGGAGTGGGTGTTGACGTATATGAAAGAGTGGATGTTGACGTATATGAAGGAGTGGGTGTTGACGTATATGAAGGAGTGGGCGTTGACGTGTATGAAGGAGTGGGTGTTGAGGTATATGAAGTAGTATGTGCTGACGTATATGAAGGAGTGGGTGTTGGCGTATATGAAGGAGTGGGTGTCGTCGTATATGAAGGAGTGGGTGTTGACGTATATGAAGGAGTGGGTGTTGATGTATATGAAGGAGTGGGTGTTGACGTATATGAAGGAGTCGGTGTTGACGTATATGAAGGAGTGGGTGTCGTCGTATATGAAGGAGTGGGCGTTGACGTATATGAAGGAGTGGGTGTTGACGTATATGAAGGAGTGGGTTTTGACGTATATGTAGGAGTGGGTGTTGACGTATATGAAGGAGTGGGTGTTGAAGTATATGAAGGAGTGGGTGTTGACGTATATGAAGGATTGAATTGTAGCGGCTGAATATAAGAAGCAGTCAGTTTCATACTGGAAGAGAAAGTTCCTGTGAATAGAATGGAGAGCATTAGCTTAGTTTGATACCAATTCAACAAATATGCGTGTAAACTGGCATATGCGTGTAAAATTCGTCGCACTGACTTGGCCTTTAAATAATAAGTCCACCAAAGTCTTACTATTAATAATAATATTAATAATAATAATATTAATAATAATAATATTACTAAGTAGCATTAACACTAATGCTAATGCTAACATTGGGTCACACTTAATTTGGAGCCGAGCTCTGTTGTATGTTCCATTCCACGATCTTTTTTAAATAATGCTGACGCTAACGCTAAAGTTAACTTTTGCACTAATACTAATGCTATCAATAATGCTAATGCTAATGCTATTATCATATAACTATTATCATAATGCTAATATTAATGCTATTGATATTAATGATCATACTAACACTAACACTAAGTACTATTATTAAATACAAACCTCTGGTTATTGAATTTCTAGCATTTTGATTGGTTCCACAACAGATGGTTATCAGCTCATAACCATCAATCATGCCTTATATGGAAAACAGTTGTTTCTTAAAACGGAAATGAACTCTAAATTTCGTTTGGTTTACACTACATTTCCCTTGTTTTACACAAAATTGAAAAGAAAAAAAAAGTGAAGTTTGTCTTAGTATTTAATAAAACAATTATTCCACTCACACTTGTTGGATAGGAGACGATTATAGCCAACCCGGCGCTGCGCGCCTCTTTAGCTATCTATCATCTCATTTCCAACGCGTATTTGTGGAATAATTGTTAAATAATAATCACCATATGTAACAAACTAAAAGGTAAGCAAGAAGTTTAATACGAAGGGATTTACCATCAGTGTAGAAACCGAGATTACGAAGGCAAGTGTTCGCGATGTTATATGTAAGGCAAACCCACCACACATTTCAACACAAAAAAACGCCACATAATGAAAGTTATAAATCATAAACGGGACAATGTCAATGTCCATGTCAAAAGCAGAAACAATTTCGATATACTTGTGATAAGCAAGACCAGTAACTGTTTCTAACTAGATTAAGCGTTATCACTTTGGAACAAAAATAGGAACAATGGATAGCATTTTTTCTGTTGCTTTGTGTGCTTGGCATTCAATGACAACTTTCTTTCCTCGATGTACTGTTGAAATGTGTTGCAAGTAATTTAGATTTTTTTTTCTGGTCGATTGCAGTAGTGTTGTTTTTTGAACGACCATTTTTACAGAAGTGGAAAGTACTGCACATGAGCAGATTATTGCTTGCAGAAAAATCACGGTGTACGGCACTATGCTTGAACAGATTTTTATGTATGGGCAGTCACTTGTAGGTTGAATGAGTTGAATAATGAAGTTGGAAGATATGCACCAATCAGTGACCTTCAAGTTAAATGGAACGTCTGAGATTGGTTGAGTTTGAGTGGGGCGGTGGAAGCCAAATCATCTAATGTTCAGAATTTTAAAATTTGTTTTGCAAGTTTGAAATAATCTTTTTAAAACACACTATATATATTTTTTCTCTGGTAGCTGGAGACTGCGAACGTGCAAACTAAAACTGGTAGTATCATGGGATACTTCGGGACATTGGAGAAAGGATGAGAAAGGAAGGCTAGTAACTCAACGACAGAACAGGTCAGTCTGACGAGCACTTCCATACTTTCAGCTGCCCTTGCTCTCTTGTATACACGGTGAGTAAATCTACTGAAATGTGATGAAATGTGATGAAATATTTAAGAAAAATAGAAATATACCTAAAACACCTTATATCTAAATTTTCAAATAATTACCATTTAACTTCACCATTTCTTTGGCTGAAATTCCAATATTATTTCTAAAATGTCAAGAATATTCTAAAAACATTTTAAGTTAAAAAAAGATATGACCCAGCAAACTGAAATTTTGTATTATACTTCAGAATCGACAAAGCTGTAATAAGCTCTCAAAATACACCCTTCGAAACAGGATATCAAACAAACTGCCCAGTGAATGTCAAGTTTGGGAATGGTGTTTACAAATCCCCCTGCAACCTATTTTACGCCTGTGCCAATAAATCCACCATTAGCACACACTTGCCTGCTGTTGGATCAGTGTCAATGGATGATGGCATCTCGCATGATACAGTTGATGATGGAGTGATCTCTGGGCTGCGAGTAGACGGACCGGAGCTTAGTCCCGCGTCATTATTAACAGAAGAAGCGTGCCTTGTTGGCGTTGTCAACCTCGACAAATCAGATGTCTGGAATTAGGAATAGTTATTGAGCTGTGCAAGAGCTAATTGTTTTATGCAAGTTAACAAGTCTTGTTCTCTAAACTGCACTTTAACATATAATAGCAATCTCTCTGGTAGATTTGTAAACTCTATAAATCTGCAAAATTACGTTTGTGAGGTTACGTACGCAGCTCCGTATTATGTATGTTTTCTTAAAAATTTGTTGCATGAAATTTACAAGATCACGAGATACTAAAATATTACAAGTACTGTGTAACTAACGAAACAAATTCAAAACACAACGGTTGCAACAACTTTGGAGATTACGAGGAAGTATGAGATACGATGGTAAAATTAAGGAACATTTACAGGTAATAGAAAATATGTCTTTTCCTCTCTTTTCACGTGCGTTTATAGTCCGTGTAAAAAAAACACAGACATATTGAGTGCAGATACATTCCGTTTTGTTGACTAGAACTGAAAACGTTTTTGAGTTTTAACTTTTAAAAGAAATTGTTTGTATTTTTGTGTGATGTTGTGTTCTATATTTCGTTCAAATTATTTCTGCGAAGGGCGGACATAGAAGTAAATGATAGTTTCAGTTCATGGCAGTTCCACAAATACAATCAAGTAATTTGCACGGTTCAGAGTCGATCGTATCTAGCAGCAGGAACAGCGAGACGGTATGCTGTTTAATAACAAATCGTTAGTGGCAGGAACCAGGCTCGTACCGAGTCGTTCTCGTTGTTCTTCGCAGCGCGGAAAGGATGGTTGATCAATCCCTCTATGCCTTGCGAACCTACATGTCAAGCTCGCCCCCATCTCCTAACAATCAAAGAACGCCTGCGGAGGAGGCTAGGGAGGAACTCTAACGTTATGTTGTGTCAATTTTATAGAGTTATGTAATATTTATCAATGTCGCATGTGATCTAAAGTTAATATTGATCCGGCTTGTGTGAATTTTGCTACGGTATTTATTGAAACAGAAATAATTCACCTCCATTAGCGGTGTATATGATAGCGTTGGTTGCAGCGACCTTGTGTAAGAAGACGTGTATTCTGCATTGAAGAATGACGTTTCTGGCGACAGCATCCCTTTCGTTGACTCCGGCATCAGCGTTGGCAGAGTTGATGTTGACAAGATCAGTGATGCAGATGAGTTAATAGTAATGTTCTTTGGACCTGCAATTGCAAAGTTCGCACATGAGACGCAGTTAGCAATTGCAGGAGCTGTTTTGAAATGCAGAGTCTGAAAGACTAGACCCCCAGCTCTATGAAATCCAGCCTTTTCAGCGTCGGTGGATACAGTCACCCAATTCTAGGATTGATCAACTAAAAAATTGATATCGTCTGTTTCTCGCCATGTTGTTTGATGTGTAGCTGTCGTTTCGAGCGATAGTCCTTCATCACAGCAGAAAGCACGAGCACAGCGCCGCACTAGTGATTGTTCGGATGAAGGATAACGTTTGTTTCACATTGAAGGCGAAACAAACCATATCACTTCTTAACTCACTATCATTATTGTGCAATTTGAACTGTGTTTGTAGCAGTTCTTTGCTTAAACCTCACAATTCTCTAAATTGGTTTGCCCCAAACCTATATAAGGTGTTACTCTAAACCCGAGGAAAAGATCGTCCATACCTTTGTGATATCCTATTACTGTTTGGGCCAACCAACTATATATGCTACGGAATTTCTGTCACTCAGGATTGGGAATCCTATCACATTCCAGTTGTAAACAAGCCACAAAATAATTATGGGAAAGCAATTATTTAAGTTCGTTAGATTATAATTGTGGATGCGAATTGTACAGATAGACAAACAAAACATTTCTGAAAATAAATATTAACACGGTAACTGTCTCCTAATTTGTTTTGTGAAATAATTCATTTAATATAAGTTTAGTCTATGTTCGTTTACATCTATTTTCTGGACAATTCTAAATGTTTTATGTAAACCGTCTCATAAACAATTTTTAATGACTAATCTTAATACGGTCCACGTTCCTTTGGAAAGCCATCAACACTTGGCGGAAGTTGTGTTACGAGACATACTTTTGGTCACGTTGTAGACAAGGATACAATCTGTCGAATGTCTGCAGAACCCAGGATATTCTGTTGAACAGTCGTCCACAGGGATAAGATGACGACTTTGATTCTCGATGGAGAAGCAGCAAGCAGAAAGCGAGGCTGCAGAGAGATGCGAAATATTTAATAGCGTTGCACTGAAGCGTCGAGCTGCTAACAACCAGATTTATTGTACGTGAATGATTGTCATTTCTATTACTTCAAATACTTAAAGAACAACACTTCGAAAATTGTAGTGACAATACGGTCAGTAATGTCGAAGAAAACAAAAATATTTCGGTAGGTGTCACTGCGTGTACGTTTATTTTTATACTTCCAATGATCTGTATTCATATATCTTGACTCTGGTTTGTGTAATGTCACTCGCAAAGGAGTATTTTTATTTTCCATTCATTTCGAATATTGTAAAATGTGTCCTAGTACACCCTCTGATATCCTGCGTTAAGTCCCCCACACTACCTTAATAGTTATACCATACACAAGGTATCAGTATACAGTACGCAGTATGCAGTCAGGTATAATGACATTTGATTCCCAATGCAAATGGTACTCATGTGATGATATGTGTATATGCAAGTGAAAATAAATTCACACCTCATTTCCCTTACCCTGGATCGAAGAGTTAATAAAAGACCTGCAATTACTTTTCTAATCTTAACTGTACATGGGGTAGTTTAGGTAAATGGTATTGTACCTGGGTTGTTGGCATAAACCTGGACTTCGCAGGGGGAGAAACGCCTTGTTCCATTTCCTCTAACCAATCTGATATTGAGGTATGTTCCTCTCTGCGGCGAAGAGCAGTCAACGATGGCATGTTTAATAATAGTGGTTTGACCGCTATGATACAATTGCCTGCTGTCACACAGAGAGTTGTTATTTCCGTCATTTTCAAGGCTGTTACCTAGATTGAGTTATTAGAAAGGAATAGCTGAGATAAGCTGTGAACGTATTTGGAACAGTATTTCTAATCAGCTAAAAAATGCGTGCGCATGCAAAGGATTTTATAATAATAATAATAATACTAATAATAATAATAATAATAATAATGATGATGATGATGATAATGATAATAATAATAATTATTATTATTACAAGTTCAACCGCTTCAAGAATCACAAACCGTCTTACGACACCAAAATATATATTTTGCATTGCAGATACAAACGAGCACGAAAGATATCACAATAATGTTTAGAGTTTATTAATTGAAGAATATGCAGATTTATATTGACACTCAAAATATGAGTTGTCGACGACAAAGGCAGTTTTACTCATCGATAACAAAGCGAGTTTTCCTTTGTGAAAAAAGAAAACCTATTTTTTGTCGATGACTAAAGTTTTCGTGGTTTGTTATCGATGACATGGTTCACACACGGGTACTTTTATCGTCGACTACTTTTACAATCGATGACTAGATAGTTATCGAGAACAATTTCGCTCGTCTGTGAGGGGCCTTTAAGTTGATATGTTATGTTCTTCACCATGAGGGTGGAAGATTCGAGCTGACATTTCGAGCATTTGCCCTTTGTCAGAGCAATATAAAATTCACAAAACAATATAACTATCAACTTTTCTTCTATTGATTGATTTCATAAACCTTGATACACAAGATAGTGAAATATCTGAACTCGAAGACATCATGGTTTGGTGTTAATCTTTTCAGTCGTGAGAGTACCTTTAAACACAATCATATGATTTCACAACACATAGGCAAAACACCGAAAGTGTGACTATTCAAACGAAAGCTCTTGATACGCACATTCTTATGACAGTCTAGTATTTCAAACAATATATAAAAATACTAGCATTTCTGCCTTTGATGATGTATAGGGTACAATGAATTAAGTTTTCAGGTTGTGGTAACTTTGTTTCAGTATTCTATGACTTATAATAAGAAATCAGATGAGCTATATGGAGGACAAATGAGGGATGTCATGAACCCATGAGGCAGTTCTTTTAAAAATTTAAAAATGACACAATCAGTCAACGTTTACCAATAATTAATATCAACTTCGTTTGTAAATTAAATTTAAGAAAATAGATTTTTCTATTTATTGAAACCACATTTATTTAGTGAATACAACTTTAGAATAATAGATATAAATCCGAATTAACTCCCTAAACATTTCTCGAAGTTGATGTAGTTATTGAGATTGAGTGTAAGTAATACAACAATCCTCTTACCAACTCGTATTTCCATTTCTCTCGTGTCGTGAATTTTAATATCAATTTCAAGTCTTGTCACCTCCCTGCTGGATCCCAGATCCACCCTCCACCAAGGGCTAGCCTCCTTCTGGGTGAAAGTACAGGTACTATATTTGCCATCAACTGCCCTTTGTAACAATTGGAGCTGAGCAAGAGTTGACTGCGTTGTATTATTTCCGTCAGTGGCAACTTTAACTAAAGAAATTGAAACAAACAAGTGAAACGAGTTGAAGAATTGATCAATTGTATTTTTACAGGAATGCGAATATTATTTGTAGGAAATATGGATATAAGTAGTGTTTTCGAGTGTAAAGTTTCTCAGATTCTGCCACTAAACTGTTTGTTGAGTTGTTTTGTTTGGACAGAAAATACTCCAACTTATACTATCACCCCTGAAAATCGAATCAGACCGCTCCCTTCTGAAGAACCTCAACTTGCCCACTTGGACAAATACTGTCATCAAAATGATTTGGAAGTTCATTGCTTTAAACTCATTCTTACATAAACTAAAATGACGTAACCTGACGTATACCAAACAGGAGCTGTGGTGATCAAAGAAAATCTCTGCGAAGTTCAAATGTCGAGAATCAGTTTTACAAGTTTTTTGATTTATAGAATGCAATTATAGGCCAACCGTCACTGATACCAAAAGTTTGACGTGGAACTGAGGAGCTGGAATGGAAGTCGCTTGATTGCTGATAATTACAGTTTAGTGCTCCTCATATTGTTGTGTAGGTCAGTTATTGCTAATAGAACTTTCATGATATCTATTGCGTTTTGGTATATGTCTCCTTTTGTTGAGCCGTTCTTTTCCTTATACAGCTATACCAGCTTGAATTTTCTTTGAGCGAATAGTCAACGAGTCACAGACTATCTCGCACACGGAGCAGTAGAGTGAGTACTCTAATTGTTTTTGTACACTGACTTTCTCACTGACTTGATCTATGCCGCAGCACGATTTGTCTGTGATATGTGTACTCGTTCAGTGGAAGTGGAACTTGCAAATCTTCACTAAAAAACCCACTGAACTTCACACAATCATTTACATTTTGCTTTGTACTAGTATATTCGTACATGATGGGCATAATTTCAGAGTATTTACAAATCCACTATTCTTCTTGTCACTTCCTCCGTTTTATTGCACAACTGACGATTGCTGTATTTCTTTGTGTGAGACAGAACATTCAGGCTTACCGCCAAACAAACAACAGCAGAATTCTGTGAATTCATTTTACAAACTCGGTGGACAGTTTAATTAATATCACTCACCTTTCAACACATTTCGTACAGATCTACACACGTGTACTCATTTCCAACGCCTCAACTTTCGAAAGTGTAAATAAAATACTGGTCATAGTCTTCTGCCCGTAGCAATTGGGGTAGGTACCCGACTCATTGGGGAGGGGGGGGGGGCAACCAAGTGGATGAAGGCCATCGGGATGTCCCCCAGCCCCTCCCCCTGCTACGGACGTGACTTTGGTCCTTTGGTTCTTTGAAACGGTAACTTCAGAGAATCGAGAAAAATCCAGGCATTCTTCTAACCTGCGAAACTGTCAAACTGGTAACGATGTTTCATTTGTAAAACAAGATTCATGATTGGTCAACTTCGAATAGAATAAGGATTCCGATTGGCTGTCAGAGATCCGTCGTTGTCTATAAGCGACTAGAGAAAGATGAGATTCACCATTTTGCAATAGACCACGGTAGATTTCTACTAATTCCCGATAGTTTTTCAGCAGATAAAGCAGTCAATATTCATTACTGGCTGGAGAACTATTTATATACCAAGCAAATAACACACGCATATATTGCTCACTCTGAGCATGTTCGCAGTTCTAATACAAATACAGGCATGTGGCCGTGCTGTGCAATATGAATGACTCCCGATAACTCGAACCTTCACGAAGGGAAATCGAAAAAGGTTCGAGTTATCCGGCGGGAGTTCGAATTATCGGGAGATGGCACTTCAAATGATCTGAAATTAGAGGATAAAACAATGTTTTGTTTACAGTCATGCTCTTTTGCTCTGAAGAAGGCTAACGCTCGAAACGTCAGCTGAACTTCTAACCCTACGCCGAAAAACACACCATATCAACGTGTTTCCCGGGTTTGTTGACACTGCTTGATTTATATACTCTCACAACCAGAACTGACGTTTATTTTTATACTTCCAAACCATGAATGTGGCACAAAACACTTCCTGAACACATGCTGCTCAACTTGATTTAAAACAAATTTAGTGTTCTGGAGAGTATTTTAAGTCATTACTGGTTCGAGCTATCGAGGGAAAAATTAGTAAGAAAATAACCTGAAGGGAAAACGAAATTACTTCGAGTTAGCGGGAGGTTCGAGTTATCGAGGGTTCAAGTTATCGGGAGTCAACTGTAGTTTGCTGGCAAGAATAATTGCCGACTCTATATATTTGACAGGCAAACTGCAAGTTATTGTTGTTCGATACTTTGTCGCATAGCTAATAACATTAATGCTTCCTTGCATTGGACAACTTTGCTCTCTCGCACATTATTTATGAGATTGATCCGTCTAATTGTTCCTAATTTGTGTTCAGAAGAATTATTTGTTGTTGCTGAACATTTACTTGGTTTTGAATTTGAAGCAAAAAATAAGTTTTGAAATTGCTAAGCAAATGTACAAAGTACAAAACATTTGACTTTTGGCTACCATAACATTTTTAGTTTTCATTTGAATTGTTTCACCTTTTTGGACAAAACATATTTCAAAATATTGGAAAACACTGATGTTTCTCCATGGGCACACGTGAAACAAAACTGGAGATTTCTACTATTTACCGGATCAAACGTAATAACACGCCTTTGATTTTGAGTGAGGCCTGATAGTTTATATACTATAGTTGAAAAGGAAAACCTTTGGAATCGCACGAGGTTGTAGAGACAAATTGGCCTTGCGTCATCGGTTATTATCTCCCGTCTGAAAACACTTGGAACTCTGCTGACACAAACATCAATGAATTTATTGTTTTTGCAGCATAGTCATTAGCCTGAAACTCAGACGTTCTCCTATTCAGAGGCTGGAGACGTGTGAATAAGTTAACCGTTATTCTCGTCCAGTGAGTCACTACGCCAAGTCATCGTAGTGCGTTTGTTTGGTCGGTTCCGTTAATTAATATTCAATTATTTTTCATTTTCGCGTTTGACTAATTCGCAATGCGTCACTCGCTTTTAGTATACTCAATAATAATTAACGAAACCAACCAAACAAATATTATATGAAGATCTGGCGTAGTGACGTCACTGGACGAGATTAACGGCTTTTCAGGCTACGTAGCCACCGCACGTCGTCTGATCGGTGAGCATTCATCTCTGACTGACGCTTTGAATCCCTCAACTGATGAGCTTTACCAAGCTTCTTCCTCTTATCCTTTTCCCCAAATCTCTAGTATGTCATGATCGTTGTCACCATGTAAGCATGAGATACCTACCAGTATCGTTCATTATGTCCACTGCAAATGCACTGAGGTTTCTCATTTCAGCTATTGCAGCACAGTCACATATGAACTGTGACTTGCTCGGTCCAGTATTGCCAATGGTCGTGCAATTCTCCCACTGAGGCTCAATATTATATCCCGCGCTGCTACGGTAACACCCATGTTTCTTGACTTTGCAATCTTGTCGAAAAATAAAAAAAACATTCGTTCAGAATTGCATAAGCTCTGAAATATTCGTCAGTAGGCCAGTCTACTTTAGAATTGTTGAACGTGTAGACCATACAGTAAAAATCTTGGTTGAGGAGAGTTTACCGTGTGATATTAATTGAAGATGAGTGGGAAAACATGGTCTCTCTCATGTTTCTGTGGTCTTCAGTACGAAATAGAGATTTCACAGATTTCTCACTTACAGTATAGAGCTCACACATTTCCTCTGTATAATGTATATTCGAAGTTTGCATTTGTTTGGCTAACTGACTGCTTTGGAAACAGCCGTTTAACAGAAAAAAAGATTTGAGCAGGATCATATCAGCAACCGTGACCATCAAGTTGTAGTAAATGGTAAGAACATATTTTTAAAATGCTCTTGTTTTTCTGTCTTTTACCTAGTACATGGTTTTTGAAAATGAACATCGTTGCATGTTTGCACTTTGTACAAATAGCCGTGACCAGTAGCTTTTCATAGTTTGGCGACAAAGGGTGATAGTGGTAAATAGTAAGAGCGATCTGAATGAGTGCGAGTCTGCATAAAATATCTGTATTGCAATAAGCAATGGAGAATGGAACTTGTTTTAACAAGTTAAGATAGATTAAGATAGTCCAGTTGCTAAACAAATTAAGATAGTCCAGTTAAAAAAATTAAGATAGGCCAGCTGTTAAAATATCTAAACTTGTTCGTTTTATGATACAAGCATGAAACTTGGTGTAGAGACACATTCAAGAGTCCATATCATTTCCTGATATAGGGCCAAGCAGGAAAGACTAAACAATTTATCTAAGTGCTTTATTTTAAAAATTTGCTTTAAATCATTTTAGGTATACAAGAAATAGTATTTCACGCTTAATAAGATTAAACTGACCAGTTACGTGACTACAGTAACTGATTTTATTTCAATCCTTAGTATTTACGCTTATACCAAAGTCATGTAAAATTATCTTAATTCAATTTTACTCCTTCCCTCCCCTGTTATTGAAAAAATGTATACTCGGGCCCAGGCCCTCATATTTTTATCCAAGATGGCGGTTTGCATGAACTGGCAGAGCAGCTGGAGATGTCTTTAAATCTGGATTGTTAACAGGTACGTTTTATATTTGTGCGAAACAAAAATTTCAGATAATGACCAATGAAGAAAGAAAGCACTAATATTTTGAATTTGCAAACGAAATAACTTTAATATTCGAATGTCGTAACAACACAACGAGAATGTCAGTTACGAAGCACTTCCTGAAATTCTGTTTTGCCGTTAATTTCGTGTGATGAAAATGGTGTCAACACTTGATCACTTTGTGTGTTATTACATGGACCATTTAGTGAATATAGTAATAGAAGTGAAAAGGCTGTTGACTGGAAATTATGTATCCTATGCCAATAGCAGAAGCAAGAGAATTTCGGTAATGTCCAGCAAAATCGAAGAGAGCATACATTGGGGCAGGTTACAGAAGTATGGCAGATAATTTGCAGCAATTTAGTGAACTTGGAAAGATGCAATTTGATGTAAAGCTTAGCCAACTTGACGACGGAAGCGGCCTTTATGTCATCATTACCAAGATTAACAGAGCACAGAAGCGGAAAAATCCTGAAGAACGTTAATCACGCAGTCCTCGGAAAATAAGGCGAACAAGTTCCATCGGCAGCCGTAATGAAATTGAAAGTGACGACAGGTGTTTCTTCTACAATCAAGTGGCTGGAGCTGCAGGCCTTCGGAGAGCATCAACCTTCGAAGTGGGTCGAAGAGTCCGAGAAAGTGCCTTGAAGTTGAACAGAAACGATCTTATCGCGAAGCTTTCAGTTTTATGTTGATCATCGAAGCACAATACCATGCCAAGTGTCTAGCGTCATTTTATAATGACATTTGCAAAACGGAAACAACTTCAAATTCAGATAACAATACCGAGTCGTCCTTGCATGGAATGGCATTTGCTGGACTGGTTTCATATCTGGAGGAATTCCGCGACCAGCGTGTAACAGTACCATTATTCAAGCTAGCTGACTTAGTGAAACTGTATTCAGCAAAACTGGAGGTGAGCTTGAACTTCCTCAGTCGTCTCTTAAGATCATCAACTCAGCCAGGTTGAAAGACATTTTATGATCTTGGAACTCATACAGAAGGTAATAATGTATTACTAGTTTTCACTCATGCTATTGTCGATGCCATACGGAAGAACTGTGAAAATGACTTTGATTCAGAAGCAATGCACCTAGCAAAGACAGCTATTATCGTACGCAGAGATATGTGTAAAATGCAGCAAACGTTTAAAGGAACAATTGAAGCGGATTGTCAGAAAAAATCTGTCCGTCCATTACTGTTAGCACAGATTAACATGGTTCTCGGAGGTCCATAAATCAAGAAAAAGACGACTGAAGAACACAACTCGTGGCATTCAACAGCTGTAAATATGGAAGAGGAGCAAAGACTGCCAACTCTCAGGCTCGCCACAACAGAGATATAGAGTGCCCCTTACCTGTATATACAGCATCAAACATCCATGGGGAAACAAGAAAGAACCTTGGGCTATGTGTGTGAATTGTGCAGATAGACAAACAAAACATTCCTGAAAATAAATATTAAAACAGTAACTGATCATCAGTAGGATCATATATCATATGATAGAGTTCTTAGTATCTCTACTGTTTGCAGTTGTCAGTTTCATTGCCAGCTGCCTGCGAGTTCATTGTTTCTGGCGACTTCATTATTCCTACGTTGGGAATACTGTTCTTATGTTTAGCTCTGATATGCCGCTTCAAGTTATCAGTTCTTGAAAATTCATTTCCACAATGAGGACACGAAAGTGCCATGCTCTCTGTCACGAAGCTAGTTTATACTAAACTAAAGCAACACAAAAAACAGCTCTTTATACATTCTTTATACCTCCTCCTCCACAATCCCTCCTCTTCCTCCACAATCCCTCCTCCTCCTCCACAATCCCTCCTCCTCCACAACCCCTCCTCCTCCTCCACATCCCTCTTCCTCCACAGTCCCTCCTCGTCCTCCTCTCCTCCTCCTCCTCCTCTCCTCCTTGTCCTTCTCCTCCTCTACCTCCTCCACCTCTCCTCCTCCTCATCTCCTCCTAACCCCACCCTCCTCCTCTTAATCTGTTATGTTTTTGTTCACAATAACTTTTATCTACCTGTCTATATAAACTAAAAAACGTCGTAGATCTGTTAGTAGTTTGTCTGGTCCATGCACTGTAAAGATGTTCAATCTAATTCGCCGAAATCACGGATATTTGCACCTCTTGGGCAATACTTCTTCACCGCATCAGAAGAATATCCTTCTGGAAACTACCACCCCTGAACAAGTTCATGCAATTTGTGAAATCTGCCATTAAGAAATGTTTCCCATTTCAGAAACACGGCGGCGTCGACTTACACAATTCAAGGAAGAACTATGTGATTTGGCGGATTCATCAGTACCGTTTAGAGATAAGAAGAGAATACTTGCACAACAGGGCGGAGGATTTGTCAGGTTAAAGATGTAATTACCCCAGTTCTAAGCGGACTTAGCTTGATTTTGCTATAAATATTGACATAGCAAGCTGTGATTATGTTTCAGTACGAAGTTGTAACTACACTGTGAGGATAGAGTTATGTCTGGAAAGCGAAAACGGGATGGAGAAGAAGTTGAAGATGAGAGCGAGACCGGGGAGCGCGAGTGAAGATTCCTTGAGTGCCGAACTGAGTGAAAACAGCGAACTTGAGGAGGACGGAGAGAAGGAAGACAAAGAAGGGAATGGACAAGAAGCACATTTTAGCCAAATACTAGATAAACTGTCAAAAGCAGTTCCCCGCAAAAACGCCTTAGATTTACTTCACACTTAATGGCAGTCTCGAAAAATATCTTGTTTTGGAACTCTTCATTATGGAAAAATGCTGCATCATGAAAGACATATACCATTATCAAATATGGCAAAACTAGTCGAGTATTTGTTGTTACCCAACAACCAAGACATCCCCAGACCACGAGCACTTGATACATTTGGATGGTATAGCCGAATTGGGGATAAACAAACAGCTCGTTCATAACAAAAACCTGCTGGCAGATCTGGTCCTTAGGCAAGAAGAAATTGAAAATGAAACTAATGCCGAGCCTGAAACAGATGCCACAAGTGATACAGCAGATGAGGACATCGAAGATGAAGAAGAGGAAGAGGAAGAGGAAGAATTAGATAATGACGAAGAAGAAGAAGAAGAACAAGAACAAGAAAGCGAGATGGAAGAGATGCCTTGTGATAACTGTGAGAATTTCGATGTGTACCGAGTAGTGGTTATTCGATGTCCAAGATGCCGGTGGATCGAAGGATCCTCAAAACCTCTTGCAAGAGACATGGTAATAGACTGTGACATATGCCAAAGACCGTTTTATCTCGACAATAAGACTATTGGAGATGTGCTATACCAGTGTAATAGCTGTGGTTATATTCGACATGTCAACATTAAATCGGGCCGTGAAGAACATTATCATTCAGATGAATATACAGACGAATCTTCTGACTCAAACTGAGCTCTATACTTCCTACATTTTGTATTTTTGTAATCCTTTGTTTGTTGTTATGTAATAATAACTGACGGGTCGCATGCCGGCGTTAGTGGTTCGATATTTTTGTAGAAGCTTTTTCCAGCATATATTCATAAGCTAGTCTCAATTCTTTCAGATTGAGAATAAAGAACTAATATCTGATAGTTTCTTCGTGAAAGATTTGTAAAAGTTTATGGCACAATTGCATGTTGTGTAGTTGTGTATGTTTCCGTCTGTAAATTTGCATATTGTAAGATAGAATCACCGAATTGTGAAATGCATTACTTTTAAAAGCTTAAATAAAGCTCGGGGCAGAGGCAAAAATGTTTCCGTGGATTTTTTTCCCCAGAGATTGTTTGGGTGGGAAAAGCCAAAACTCGCCGATTGTAATAAAGTATAATTATCTGAGCTGGAAAAAATGTAATTCTATACTATTATACCCTTACCAACATGAATAACAATACTCAGATACTGCTTGGAGAATACTGCATGTGCCGTGGGTAACGGTCACCTTTATTAACATATAACGTCAGGACTACAACAA